>JAHHZJ010003083.1:0-136135 GCA_021437245.1 Aegilops speltoides | reverse complement strand
GGGGCCGCCCCCAACCGGGACCATAAAGGCCGAGGGAGGTATCCTCCACTTGGAGCATCACCAGCCATTGCCTAAGGGATCGAACATCTCCTCCAATCTCCTGGCTGAGGGTTGGGAGCGCGAGAGGAGGAGCCGACGACGGTCCATGATGGATTAGATTTTTGTCAAGCACTCGATGAGTACCGCGAAGGAGGATGGTGTGATTTGGATCTGGATTCTGCCTCTTATAGGTAGCTTATTCAAGCAGCTTGGGGGTAAAATGTAAAATACCCGGCCGCTCAGACTGCAGCGACACGTGGAAGAGGGCCATTATTGGGCGTGGAAGCCAAGGAGCGCAACATTTATAAGGAAGTCGGACACTATTCGCAAGCACATGGAATTTGGAGGAGAACCCGCTTGCAACGCCGAAGACAATATACGCCGCGGACTCGCGCCATTGAAGCCTGGTTTGGGGGCTACCGAGGCAGTCTCGACTAGGGGTGTCCGGATAGCCAATTATCATCATCGGCCGGACTCCAAGACTATGAAGATACAAGATTGAGGACTTCGTCCCGTGTCCGTATGGGACTTTCCTGGCGTGGAAGGCAAGCTTGGCGACACGGATATGTAGATCTCCTACCATTTTAACCGACTGTAACCCTAGCCCTCTCAAGTGTCTATATAAACCGGAGGGTTTTAGTCCAGAGGACACAACAACAACAACAACAACAACAATCATACCATAGGCTAGCTTCTAGCGCTTAGCCCCTTGATCTCGTGGTAGATCCACTCTTGTACTACCCATATCATCAATATCAATCAAGCAGAGTAGGTTTTACCTCCATCGAGAGGGCCCGAACCTGGTAAAACATCGTGTCCCTTGTCTCTTGTTACCATCCGCCTAGACGCACAGCTTCGGGACCCCTACCCAAGATCCGCCGGTTTTGACACCGACAATGACCATTTAGCCGATCCTCGCTGAAAGGCGATATAGCGGGCTATAGCGGAGCTATAGCCAGCTATTTAAAACTATGATCACGCCACTAGTATTTTTACTAATGACGCACTCTGGTGCGCCATTAGTATCTGTATACTAATGGCGCATCACCGTTCGCCATTATTATAGGCCACGTGCGCCATTAGTATAGGCCACGTGCGCCATTAGTATAGGCCACGGTACGCCATTAGTATTTTTGAATTTTGAAGGCGGAAAATAGTAGTGGCGCACCATCTAACCCCCATCGGCGCCATTGGTATTTTTGAATTTTGAATTTGGATCTGGATCATGATTTTTTTGCCCATTTTTTGCTCGTTTTTTTGCACGATATTATTTCAAATTTTGTTCCCGTTTTTGGATCTTGTATGTTCTTTTGCCGTGTTCTTTTGCCGGAGAGGAGTTCGCCGGAGAGGAGTTCACCGGAGAGGAGGAGGAGGAGGTGACCGCATCGCCGGAGAGGAGGAGGAGGTCGCCAGAGAGAAGTTCACCGGAGCATCGGAGAGGAGGAAGGAGAAACCATGAGGGGATGGGAGGAGGAGGAGGAGGAGCTCACTGGAGCGGAAGAAGGAGGAGCTCACCGAGAGGAGGGAGGAGAAACCGTGAGGGGAGGGGAGGGAAGGAGAGGAGAGGAGGGAGGAGGAGGTCGCGGATAGGGGGAGGAGGAGCTCACCGGAGAGGAGGGAGGAGAAACCGTGAGGGGAGGGAAGGGGAGGAGAGGAGAGGAGGGAGGAGGAGGTCACGGGGAGGAGGAGGAGGAGGTCCGAGAGGAGGAGGGTAGTATGGTGGAGGAGAGAAGGGAAGATGGAGTGGAGGAGTGGAGGAGAGGTGGAGTGGAGGAGAGGTGGAGTGGAGGAGAAGAATGAAGAGGTAAGGAGGAGAGGACACGCCCAGCCATATATACGACATAGTAATGGCGCACCGTGGGCAGGTGCGCCATTACTATATTTTTATTTTTTTGATTTATTTTGAATTTTGAAGGCGGGAAGATACTAATGGCGCACCATGGCCAGGTGCACCATTAGTATTTTTTTTAGTTTTTTGATTTATTTTGAATTTTGAAGGCGGGAAGATAGTAATGGCGCCGTTAGTAAGTTTGATTTTTTTTTGAATTTTTTTGCATCTCCAGATCTTAAAAGCCCCCTATCTTTTTTTTCAGTTAGGTTTTTGAGGATTTTGAAAATGTTTAACGGGGTTGTTAAATTTGGATGTAACTTTTCGAGTAGATGATTTTTCATATAAAAACTTTTTCATCCGAATTCAGTATGCAAAAGTTATGCCCTTTTTTACAAATTCTCGAGAGATTTTTCAAAAAAGTCGAAAATTCATGTTTGTAAATTTTTCTAACAACTAGACCACATATCACATGGGAATCTTTTTTTCTTTTATTTTTTTGACATTTCTGTCATTTTCTTTTATTTTTTTTCAAACTGAAAAGGCGGTCCGGGGGGTGCATTCGGGGGAATGTTTGCAATAGTATGAATGACGACCGTGATGGTGCGCCATTACTAGTTCAATCTAGTAATGGCGCACCACTCCCACGGTGCGCCATTAGTAGTTTTGAAAAAAATTAATTTTTTATCGATGGCGCACCAACACATGGTGCGCCATTAGTATTAGTAATGGCGCACGATGCATGAGGCGCCATTAGTGTCCATCCCATCTATAGCCCTTTTCCTAGTAGTGGCTAGGTCGCACTTCTCCGCACAACTTTACTCAAGGGTTAGGCTTGCTTAGTCACAGCACATTGGCTAGTACATCTCTGTGCTTGTGCTTTGGTGTTGGTCACTCCGGCAGAGGCACATAAAATTTACATGTATAGAAAACTTCTAGCTAATGCAAATGGTAGAACAACTCTTGATTCCGTAGCCTTTCGTGATGAATGGACTTGTGTGCTTGTTTGTTATGTCATGTGCATGCATTAATGTGTGCTCCTCTAAAATAATGACAGACACCAACAGCATGCCGACTTTTATACAAGGAAGAGGATTTACAAGAAACACACATCGGATGCTTCCAATGCAAGTTACAACACCCATCCACACCACCATAAATCTAAGGTTGACTCTCACAAAACTATAAGTCCCTCTCGCTCCTGACTTTTCCATTCTTCCTATTCTACTTAAAATGAGATCTACAAGGTCCGTGATCGGCATTGTTATCTTGTGTTATAAAACACCCTAGCATTTCGTTGTTTCCAAAGATGCCAACCGACGAGGATTAAAATGTCTCGCCCTCTCATGCACTATTATTTGTGAGAGATTTTCAGGTGGTTAAGTCAGTTTTGCAAGAAGCATTGCAGTTCATTGCATTCCAATTAGTTAATTTGCTTTGTGTGGGTTTCACCTCGCTTCACAAGCTCATATTTATAACATAATTAAGAAAAATATAATATAACTCCAAGGATACATGTGCTATTACATAAAGTTATGAAGCTGAACTAAAATAAAAAGCATTGAGATGTTTCACATGCATCGTGGGTCATTGTTAATTTTATTAAGAAAAACTAGACTTGATGTTGACTCATCACGCTGTTAGGTTAAAGGATTTTTATTCCTCCCAAAATAAACAAATGATCAAGTATATATACTAGCACCATCACAACAATAAAGTTCACCCTATCATTAAAACAGTTGGTTGTTCTGCTGTTCTACCCTTACAACAGTTTGTTGTTCTGCTGCCACCATAGTGATTAGCCATGTAGGAGAACAAGATCCCTGGTTTGTCCGAACCGAGCAAAGTTTAGATCCTTATTCAAATGAAGTAAAATGGATTTCTGTAAAGTAATTCCACTTGAAGATTTGCACATCACATCGATGGAAACTGGACAAATGAATGCCTCTTGTGTTCATTTTTAGTGTTTGGGTAGGTGAAGAAATGCGAGAATATGATGTGCACGTATGTAACTTAACCAAGAAACAGATGCTAGGACAGAATGGAAATAAATTGCATCAAGGCCTTTGTCTGCTACATATGAGAGAGAGGTGGAGGAGGGAGATATATGTGTGTGTGTGTGTGTGAGAGAGAGAGAGAGAGAGAGTTTCGGTTTTATTTCTATCCTACGGTATATTCTATGTAAGTTATTATATTGAATAAAACAACATGGGTTCAAATGTCCAAATATTTTGGGTGGATGTGATCACGTGATACAATAAATTTATTCTCACAATAATCATTCCATATGAATGATATAATTCTAGATAATAGATCTCCTTTCATTCTTTGACTTCCTACTTTGCACACATCTATATGCATAGACTTATGTTAAATAATGCAATACTAACTTTAGGGCTAAAATGGGCTTAGGAGGCAAAAGTAACACCAAAACTCGGAGAGATAGGTTGGTGTAAGCAAGTTACATGACCAGTATGTGCATGCAAAATGCTCGCACCTTGAGTGCATCATGCGAACATAGAGCGAGCAAGGAAATCATTAGAAACGGAGAAACAATGGCAATGGCAATGGCAATCAAGTCCGCCTCGCTAAATGTTTTGCTAAGTTACATGCTACAATGCCATACCCATGTAGGGGAATGTCAATTTTTTGAAGATGCAATTTTGAATAAGTGCCATTTTTCACAATTTCTACTTGACAACAAGACTACTACACATCGATGACAAACAGAATTTTACTTCTATGCAGTTCTTTTCCTTTTGATCAACGCAATGAAGCACTAAAATAACCTCGATCTCTTTAATTTTTCCTCGAAATAGGGGAAATATGTATCAATAAGGATAAGACATTGTTTCTCATCCTATCATAAGCAAGTGGTTTAATATTAGTGATGAATATACTAATCGCATGGGACATTACGAAATGTTCTTGCTACCGGAGTTTTTTCAGTTATGTCCGAGCATCTTAATTTTGGAAAATGTGGTATACCGATGGCTCATGAGGATAATTTCCACTAAGTACTCTAGGTCAGCCTACATATATTCCTCTAAGCACAACAGTATATTTTAGTCATCAGAAATGAAATGATCGAAAATGCATAGTGCATTTTTTCGCAAGTAGTACTGTTAGGTTGTCGTGCACTAAGTAGAGATACTACTTGTGCATCCAAAACCCTTAAACCCTATCTTGTTTGAGATTCCACCATACATACATATGGATTGAGCAAGATCCTTCAAGTAAGTTGTCATCGGTGCAAAAAGGGCAATAAAATTGCTTATAAAAATGTGAGATCATTTAGTGTTAGGGAAAACTGAGCGTGTACTTAACTTGTGATGGTGAAGAATAAAAGCGATGACTGCATAACAAAGGTTTCCATCACAAGGCAATATAATGTGACGTCTCTTCCACTAAGGAGTTGAGCATACAAACAAAAAGCGCATGGCAACCTCTATTTCCTCTCGAGAAGGGCCTATCTTTTACTTTCATGTATTTACTTTCATGCAAGAGTCAAAGTTTTTCTCTATTCCTTTCATTTTTCTCCTTTGGCAAGCATCATGTGGTGAGGAAAGATCTAGGCGATATGTCCAGCTTGAATATTGGTGGTATAAGTTATTATTGTTGACATCACCCTTGAGGTGAGTGTGTTGGGAGGCTAAACTATAAGGCCCTATCTTTCTTTGTGTCCGGTTGAAATGTTTTGCTCATGTGTACGTGGTGAGTGTTAGGAATCATAGAAGACTAAATGATGGTTGAGTATGTGGAATTGCCTAAAGGCTCCGATACGTGACCTTTCTTTAAAAGATGATGAATTGTAGTTGCAAAGTTGACTAAGAACATAGTTTGTCGGTTTCCAATAGAGTTTATGCTTTATACTTTGATGTTGTGATGAATTGTCACTTGTTCATGTGAAGTCTATGATAAAAGTTCTATGATGAAAGTTTTATATTAAAGTTTGTTGTTGTTATAATAATTCACATGATGCTGCTATGTCCGTATTTTGTTTTTTAGCAACACCTCTCTCTAAGCATGTGGACATGTTTTTCGATTTGCTTCGCTTGAGGACAAGCGAGGTCTAAGCTTGGGGAGTTGATATGTCCATTTTGCACCATGTTTTCCTACTGTTATTTGTGTTGTTTTATTGTATAATAATGCTTTTTGAATAATTCTAGTGCCTTTTCTCTCCTATTATGCAAGGTATGCACCAAGGGGTGAATTCGAGTGGAAATCTAGACCTGAAAAAGCTACGTCAAGCTACCTATTCTCGCACAACTTCAAATGAGCTGAAACTCCTCGAGGTATTTTTATGGAATATTTAATAAATATTGGAGGAAATAAGTACAAGGGGGGCACAGGTGGGCACAACCCATCGGGCGCCAGAAGCCAGCGCGCCTCGGTGGGTGCTGCCTCGGTCCACCTCCAGGCCCATCTTCGTATATAAGTCATTTTGACATAGAAAAATCAGAGGAGGACTTTCGACTGCGCCTGCCTTGAGGCGGAACTTGGGCAGGAGCATTTTGCCCTCCCATGAGCGATTCCGCGGGAACTTCCTCCCGGAGGGGGAAATCATCGTATCATCATCACCAACAACTTTCCCATCTTGGGGAAGGCTATCTTCATTAACATCTTGACAGCACCAACTCCTCTCAAACCCTGGTTCATCTCTTGTGTTCAATCTTTGTATCAAAACTATAGGTTGGTGCTTGTGGGTGACTAGTAGTGTTGATTACATCTTGTAGATGATTACTATATGGTTTATTTGGTGGAAGATTATATGTTCAGATCCATTATGCTATTTAATACCTCTCTGATCTTGAGCATGGTTATCATTTATGAGTAGTTACTTTTGTTTCTTGAGGTCACGGGAGAAACCATGTTGCAAGAAATCATGTGAACTTGATATGTGTTCGATATTTTGATGATATGTAAGTTGCCATTCTCTTACGGTGTCATGTGAACGTCGACTACATGAAACTTCACCATATTTGAGGCTAAGGGAATGCATTATGGAGTATTTATTAGATGGTGGGTTATAGAGTGATGTGCTTAAACCCCAGTTTATGCACTATTCCGTAAGGGACCGATTGCATCGAAAAGTTTAATGCTATGGTTAGAATTTATTCTTAATACTTTTCTCGTAGTTGCGGATGCTTGCAAGAGGGTTAATCATAAGTAGGAGGTTTGTTCAAGTAAGAACAGCATCTAAGCACCGTCCACCCACATATCAAATTATCAAAGTACCGAACACAAATTAAGCCAACTTGATGAAAGTGACTAGATGAAATTTCGGTACCCTCAAAAACAATTTGCTTATCATAAGAAACCGCTTTTGCCTGTCCTTTGCTTCAAAAGGATTGGGTTACCTTGCTACACTTTTGGTACTACTATCATTACGTGCTCATATAAATTATCTTGCTATCAAAATATTCGTTATTTACAATTTTAACACTTGCGCACATTACATTGCTAAAACCACTTGTCATTTCCTTCGCTTCCTCGTGTCTCGACACTCTTACTTATCGAAAAGGCTACAATTGACCCTATATACTTGTGGGTCATCACAATGCCCAATATGTTTACAGGAATTTTGACATACCATGCTTTTGTGGGTCCGCTTGTGCACAAGCTCTACACCCTGCTTGTTCAGATATGCAACATCTAATTTTGGATTAAATTCCATATATTTCCCTACCACACAGGAGATGATCTGTCTAGTCTCGACCATATGCTTTAGAAGTGTCTAATTTGCATTTAAAAAAAATACTGGAACAATACTACTGCAACATCTATGAAAATCTAACTAGTACTACCTACACCGGTCCCTAACATCCAAAATATTCAAGCCTCAATGTTTTGAGTTTCATTAATTTGAGTTTCTAGTCTTTTGTAGGTTTCCCAAAGGTACATAAGTTGATGGAGGTTTGGAAGATCTATAAGCTGCTGAAGATTTGGAGGACCTACAAAGTGTGTTGTTTTGGATTATCAGACATTGTATGTTCATTTTGGTCGCATGGCACATCTAGAAACATATATACTTTTCCTTTTGCTGCGCAATGTCCATATATATTGTCATTTCATGCATGTATCTAGAAACATATATATTTGGTTATGTCTATCGAACTAAGTTTATGGTTTTGGATGAGGCCTATATGACTTTCATTGAACTGTATGTTTACACTGATTGCCTCAACATAGTAAATGAATATTAAATTAATTATATGTTGCCATAACAGTTTGCTAGTGAAATACAACATCATGGCATGTAAATTGTCGGTAAAACAGCCTGTCTCCCGCAATTGCACTACCGTAATCGTAGTTCCTATGCCACAAGAAGCCTGCCGAGAAAATGAACTTTTGCGATACATGGCAGGTAGATAAACTGCCGGGAGGACCTAACCACTGGAGAAGTAATCTCGGCAGCACTGCCGTGGCGTTCTTCCGGAGAACAGCTCTCCGTAGTTTGTCCGCCGCTTAATAGCTTTGTTCGAAGATTACATGTCATTGCATTTGTTGTGGTGTACGTGCGAAGCACAGACCACCGCCACCATGGCTACTCCCTATCCTGCCTCGCCACCTGCCTCGGGACATGTGGTGCTTGGACAAGGGCACAAGGACACCATGAGTGCGGCGAGGGAGGGAGGAAGGAGGCGATGTTGTCGTGGTGGCACCACCACACACAGAGTGAGCGGTGACAAACAGACGGACAGATGATGACGGCGCCATTGGGGGAGTAGGAGTCGAGCGGTAGTGGTCGTCGATCGTCGGTGAGATGGTCTTGGTCATCCATACTTACTTGGTACGGGCGGACTCAAGTGGCGGCTGGAGACCCAACCCACTAGGCCTAGTGGCACATACTATTTTCTTTCCCTATAAAATATAGAAATAAATTTATTATTTTCAACCTAAAAAAAAATTATCCTACAAAAGACGAAGCCCTCAATTTGTTATCACACAAAAAGGATGTTATCATACAAAAAGGATCAAAAAAATTATAAGAAAAGTTGTATTTGTTTCGCTTCAGTTGTGGTGCTTGACGCTGGAAATTATTATATGCTAGTAGTCTGGTGGGCCGATCGGTTTCTTCAGCTTTACAGACAGGAAATAATTATGTTAAGTGTGTGTGCACACGCGTCTTCTTTGTTAGATTCATGTGTGTTCGGATGGCAGTGTTCTCGTGGTGTAGAAAATATTGTGAAAAATAAAGGTCTACTAGGTTCATCCTCTCGACTGCTTAGCAGTTCACATGCCTCGCCTCGCAAGGATCTGATCTTGGTAACTCGATTCACGGTTCAAGGTTTGGTTTTTTTCTTTTTGTGGAAGGTTTACGGTTCTTTCGCTTGTGCAAATTTGGCCTTTGCAATTACACCGCATTTAAACAAAGAGCAGAGTCGAAACATGAAAAGAAAGATCGAGAGACACGATTTTTATGAACCTTAATAACTTTTAGCTTTATGGATCTATGACATTATCATTGGTTGTTGGATATAGCCATAAACCGACCAGACTGCTCTCTAATAAAAAATTATATCCAAATTAGCGACCCTACCAGTTTGTTAAGCTCAATGGCCAGCCCCACCACCGACTCCAAAAATGACCAAGAAACGGATTGTTTAATATGGTTTTCACAAAACTGGAGCAATTAAACTGGTAAAATTAAGGTCCATGAGCCAACATGCCGCAATAACCGAACTCACTTTGTGCAGGGCTAAATAGATGGAAATCATTTTTGACCTTTTTCTCTTTGTATTTTTTTACCCATCGAACCCAATGATTCGATGGTTCAATCGGTAAAAAACTTAACGTGCCCCACCCATGCACCTAAATATCTTGATCATACCTTATTTCATTACTTAAAATCGTTGTCACCACACATAGATATTCATGATCCAAGGCGAAGCTTTTCTAAATTGTTTCCCTGGTACCCTGCTAGAGGGAATTCACCATCCATCTTAAGCAATAACACCGCCAAGCTGCTCGTCAATAAGGCATGATTAGTCAACCCATGACTACATATTAGGAATATGTAAAAAGGATCTTAAATAAAGAGACGTTAAACATGTAAATTTGTGGCAACTCGCCTGAATATTATCAATGATCGATAGTTGGTTGGAGCTTGATTTTGATGTGTACATAGGACATGTCCGCTATTAGCTCTTTCCCCAATGATACTACATGTACCTTAGACATACTTCTACACCTACGATTAGACATACGTGAGATAACACTAAGATATTGAAGCAAAATTCACACACACCAAAACACAAAATGTGCATATCACCAAAGCATGTTGGAAATCCAATAATACAAGGCCACCGTCAAGCATGAGAGCATTTCAGCTACATTCACAACTCAATAAAAACTGTGATACGATACATCTTGGGAGGGGTAACATTTTAATTATCCAATAAAAATTGGGTGGAAAAATGTATGGTCATGCATAACATCGACCTTGGAACAAATTTATTAATGTTGCTCAAAGTCGTAGTGCAATACAAACATATGATTTACAGGAGAAAACATGGTTCTATGTCCTCGCAAAGCAAATTAACTGTACTCACTAGACTGACCTTTGTCTTCTTTATTTAGCCTCTCACCAAATTAACTATAGCCACTCAATGATGAAGTTGCTTCGGCGCTATGGGATGGGCGGTGGAGACTTGAACCGAACGGCGTGACACGGCCGGGCATTTACATCTGCTTGAGTGGTTGGCGCGCCCATGACTTCCACGGTGATGGGCGACGGCTGGAGGCGCCCTTGGCAGCGCTTACGAGCCGGGAAGGTGGTCCGAGCGGCGGAGGACGATCAATGCCGGGGAGAGAAGGGTGAGCGGAATTGGCGTTGAAATGTCCCTCCCGCAAATCTCGCTAGCGATGCGGGTCACCCCTGGTCGGTCTTCCGCCTGTTTGTAAAGGTTGAGAGGAGAATTTGCCACGCCTCAAGAATTTATTTAAAGGCCACATCCGATAGGGTATCTGTTCAGCCTCTATTTCACCCAAAACTGTAAACTAGCGGTTATTTTGCGTTCGGGCGATATAAGGGGTCTGCTAGAGATGTTTTAGAAATTTCTTCGAGCAGAGTCCCTTAGAACAGCTAGCCCACGAGGCTAAAAACATGGTCTCTAGTGGCAGATCCAATTGCTAGAAATGACTCGCATGAAATCTGATGTCTTACATGGCTAATAGCGAGAGGGCTTGGATTAGGCTCGTTATACTGTCCTAAATTTCAATATAAGATTTATGTAGCACATGAGTGGAAACCGACAGCTGAATGCCTCTTGTTTTCATTTCTAGTGTTTGAATCGAAGAAAAGTGAGAAGATGATGTGCATGCATGTAACTTTTCCAAGAAAATGATGCCTATGACACAATGCAAATGAGCGACTCAATGAACTCATATATGACAGGATAGAGAGATAGGGGAGGTGGGGAGAGGGAGGCATATGGTTTTATTTGTACTTATATGAATGAACATATTGATATGCATAATAATACAAAAATGGGTTTGATGCGGTCCAGATCTTTTGGGCGGATGTGATCACGTGATCCAATAAATTTTCACATCATAATGCCATCGGTATGAACAATATAATGCTACATGATCGATCTCTTTCCATGCTTTCACTTCTCACTTTTCACACATCTATATGCATAGACTAAAGCTAAACAATGCAATAATACTTTTGGGGCCAAAATAGGCTAGGAGGCAAACGGAATGCCAAAACTCGTAGAGATTGGTTGGATGTAAGCAGCCACATGACCAGATGCATAGACTAGTGTACATGCTCTTATTGCTGGTCTCTCTAAGAAAGTGCATCCCTAGATGAGTATGGTCTCAGAAACTAGAAGCTAGGTCGCACTTCTCCGCACAACTTTACTCAAGGGTTAGGCTTCATTTAGTCACCGACATTTGCTAGTACATCTCTGCTTGTGCTTTGTGTTGGTCACTCACGGGCAGAGGCACATAAAATTTACATATATAGAAAATTTCTAGCTAATGCAAATGATAGAACAACTCTTGATTCCCGTAAAAGAAGTAAGATGTCTACAGTGTTTTGTGCTCAAGTGAGCTTATATATCTCTATCTCTACTACTTTAAAAATACTCGGCGTTGCTTTTCCTACCCATCCCCGCGTTTCGCTTAGGTTTCATTCACGAATCGCTTTCCTCAGCCATTTTACACTCCCCACAAAATTTTCCCACCTTCTCCACATTCTTTTGTTCTGCTCGAACCGCACCAGGGACAGGGCAATGAAAATAAATCTAGGGTCCCCACGCTGCCAAGAAGCCTGCTCGACCACGCACTCGTCCGCGCTCCTGTCGCCTTGTACGCGCTTACAGATTGCAAACCCGTCGACAGACCTCGATGCCCCATCGATGCTAGAGCTGCGCCGCCACGCTCATCGGTGATGTTTGCTCCGGAGGTGCAAGTTCTGCCGCTGCCCATCCGAGCTTTTCCTCCTCCTATTCCATCCCACACGCTGCCACTCGCTGGTTCCATCGAATCTCTTCGAGTTACTCCCACTACAATCTCGCCTCATGGTTGTTGTCGTGGCAGCTCCTGTCCTGGCCGATATGTTGGCATTGCTTTCACATGAGATTTTGTGGTTGGTGTGTTGATTGGGGTGGGTACACTTCGCCGAGTGTACGCTGTGGATGTGTATGCGCCGCCACCGAACCAGCCCCATATGCCATGTTCATTTATCTATCCTTCCGATTGTGGTTCTCGAGTTGCTCAGTTAATGTGTTTCTACTACAATAAAGCTTGACACGCTGCTTCTGGACTATAGCAGTCCAGAAAAGCACATTTTTTATAGTGGGGTTGTTCTTGCTGCTTGTACTAAATTTACTTTGCAAGGTTTGGGATCTTTCTTACACCGTGACGCCTTAATTCAATGATTTTAATTTGGTTTGCAAGGCACCGGTCTGCTGTAGGAGTAGTCGGTAGAATCAAAGTCCAAAGGCGATGGATGAAAGCTAACTTGCTGATGCCCGGAAGGTGTGTTAGTTGCATTTTCACGAAGTTCTCTATATCCGATGTAGCGAGTGATTCCATTGGGGCTGTGCTGAACCAGCGCCAACGTGTCAATTCCGCAGACCAGTCCATGACGCTGGTGGTTCAAGACTTTGTACGCGGTGCCGGGCTCTATTTGCAAACTTAATCTAAGATCTTCAACTAAAAAATCTAAGATTTCAGGCATAATTGTCACCAGATGCACTTTATGATACTATTAACCGGAGAACAAAAAGTACAAAATTATTTAGGTGTGAATAAATATTTTGAAAAAGTGGAACGGCCTTGTGATTGTTAGGGAATTGTTTAATGCTTAATCTTTGTTCTTAATTGCTCAAATGATTATCTGTTGTAAACCTTATATTCTTCTAATTACACACGTTGTTGTTTGTATGTCACCGTACAGCAAAACAGGTACTATGTGATGTCCCTAGGACACGCTCATTTATCATACATTTATTGGATGTCCATTAACTAATTAACTTGAGATATATTTATCGGCCCATATTTTCATTGATTAGATCGAAGAAATCGCTGATCAGAATACCGTGAAGTTCAAACAAGGCTAAGTTTTAAGGGTAATCGGAAATAGAGCCATGTTTGTTGACAAGGAAACTTTTAAATCTTGATTGATGCCCATCGAAAATATTATTCTTGTACGCTAGCCAAGGAACAATTGATATGCCATTTTTTGAAATATTTAGATGTTTTTTCGAGGAAAATACCTAGGCGCACTTTATTAACTTGAGATCACCGTGACATCAAAGATAATGTCCTCGAGAATAAAACTAGGCGGATCACCGCCCAATTAATTACAAGCTTTGTGTCATAAACATGCCTAGCAAAATTATGTGCGTCAGATTAGCATCTCTAGGATCGTGTTAAAACTCACGCACCTAGTCTTGTTGCGTTGGAAACAATCGTAAGTATGGTCGCCGAGGGACTCCAAACTTCAGACCGACATTGCATGCTTGAATCAGTTCTGTGAATCGACTCCATGAGTAATCCCATCACACCCTAAATCTTTGATCATCATCAAGCCCTTATGCATCACTATAGCCTCCGTTGTTGAGGTATTTAGATGTTTGTACCGTAAACTGAGATTATTCTCTCCATCTCCTTTTTCCCGGTTCACATACATTTACCGCAATGTCTTTTTTGTCGCTTTTATCATGCGATGTGCTGCCTTTAGTAGCGTAAATGAAGTTCACATAGCGCCAAGGCATATGCCTGTTTTAGGTTGATCATTATCTATTTTGTCCTACACCTTTTGTTAGGTTGATTAAGATCCATCTTGATCCTACGCTATAGCGATGTGCATCGAGTGGGATGTGCATATACTATTGTGCTTTTTCTAGGAAGACTATCATGGCTCTCTTTATTGAGGTATGAAATAATAATTACGGATTTACGTAGATTACATCAAAGAAAGGGGTTCATCGCCCAATTACTATGTTTCTTTTGTTATGAAAACAAAATGCAGCTAACTATCGAGAACGCTTTGTTCGAACGCCATGGTGGTGATGCCGGATCCGCCCTCTCCTCGCAGCCCCGACGCCTCCTAAATGTCGGATTTAGGGTTCCGCAGACCCTTGAGGTTCAAACACGGGTGCGCGCGAGATTTCGCTCTACCTTCCCGCCTCGCCGACTCGCTAGGATCTAAACTACAATAGGAACAACACAAGAGACACGAGTTTATATCGTTCAGCCACCATTGTGGTGTAATACCTTACTCCAAAGTGTGGTGTGGTGGATTGCCTCTTGGGTTGATGATGAACAATACAAGGAAGAACAGCCTCATGAGGGTCTGCTTTTGGTTGGGACGATGAACTGCTAGGAGGAGTTCAGCCGCTTCTCATCGGTTTCTTGGCTAGGATCCAGATGTCCCTATCTCGGTGGCTAGTCCTATTTATAGGCAAAGGCCCTGGCCTCTTCCCAAATATTGAGCGGAAGGGCGCCAACAATTGGCCATTTTGAAGGGGAACAGCGGTACACTTATCGTGACTAAAGTTGGTCCTCGCTGTCAAAGGCTCGTGGTGATGCTCGCTTGGGCTCCACAATGACTTCCTTCTGCCGCTGGGCTGGTCTTGGTCTTGTGCAATCAAATGGATGCATTTGTTGATACTCATGCGCTTGCTCCTTTGCACCAAAGAGGAAAGGAGGACATCACTGGCTGGCGCCTCGACGCGCCTCTTGGTCGCCATGGCTTGCGCCATGGGCACCTCGCGACGCATTCCCGCTTGAACTCCCCGCCTCTCGTGAGCCAGCCGACGAGGCCGCTACCGAGGAAGCTCCTTGTCGTCCGCCTCATGAGACTTTGCCTCGCGAGGGTCTTGAGCTTGTGTTGATGAAGATGGGCCGTGGCCCCCTTTGAGCCACGCAGAGCCGCAGTGCAAGTCTAGGGACCCCTGCCCTGAACACCGCAAGAGCCCCGGCCCAAGGCGCCGGACTTGGCCGAGCAGAGAGGCGAAGGGCAAGTGCGGCGCCATGGTCTAACAGCCGGCGGTTTGGGCGCCGGGCGGTTGATTGACGCGGCGCTCCACTTCCCCATGACGCTTTGGCAATCGCCAATTGACAAGTCCCGCATGCGAACGAGTCATGATTACTCGCGATCGTGGAGGTCGGGTTGGCCTCCTCCTGCTTTTGATATGGCACGTCGCGGCCCTTCCAGCTTATCCCTCTTGCCTCCTTCTTCTCCATGGCTCCAAGGAAGTTCGTCAGCAGAGAAAGGAAAGGCCCGCCAGTTGACCGCCTCTCCTCGCCTAAGCGGTCGAGGCCGCTCACAGAAACACCCGTGGCCTCCATGGCGTTCCCGGTCGCGGAGGTGACATCTCAGTGACAGCAGCTGGCCACGGTTGGGGGCATGCTTTGGCCGTGCGACCCCAGTGCCGCTCCACACCGCGGAGGTGCTGCCGAGTTTGTAGTGTGGCGGCGGAGCCGACTAGGGCCCGGCTTCAGCTCCCTCGCTTCCTCCTAGGTGAGCTCTCTGGCGCCTGGGCGGCCTCTGCTCCAGTGCAGATATGCTGCAGCCGGCCTCATGGGCTTCCTGGAGGTCTCCACGGCCGGAGCCTGCCTTGACCTGCGGTTGGCGACGCTTGTGCGGCGTGGCCTCGAGCTGGCTTGCACCCTGCACTTCAAGTTCGATGGCGATGCCACCTCACGTGGGGGTGTTTGGGGAAGATGGTTGCAAGCAGGTGCTGCCCTAAAGACGACGATCCGCGGCCGTGAAAGGATCGATATGGTTGACTAGAGAGGGTGTCGTGTCAAACCGTGGATCTCGGTAGGGGTCCCGAACTGCGCGCTTGGCGGATGGTAACAGGAGACAAGGGACACGACAGTTTTTACCTGTGTTCGGGCCCTCTCGATGGAGGTAAAACCCTACTCCTGCTTGATTGATATTGATGTTATGGGTAGTACAAGAGTGGATCTACCACGAGATCAAGGAGGCTAAACCCTAGAAGCTAGCCTATGGTATGATTGTTGTAATGGTTGTTCGTCCCACGGATTAAAACCCTCCGTTATATAGACACCGAGAGGGCTAGGGTTACACGAGTCGGTTACAATGGTAGGAGATCTACATATCCAGACCAAACTTGCCTTCCATGCCAAGGAAAGTCCTATCCGGACACGGACGAAGTCTTCAATCTTGTAGCTTCATAGTCTTGGAGTCCGCCGATGATGATAGTCCGCTATCCGGACACCCCTAGTCCAGACTCCTCAAGAGTCCCGAACCAGGCTTCAATGACGATGAGTCCGACGCATATTGTTCGGCATTGCAAGGCGTTTTCCTCAATAATCATAGAAGATTGTGAACACCAGGTTAGTGTCCGCTCTACAAAATAAATTCCACATACCACCGAGAGAGAATAATATGTGCATAAGTTCAATCTGCGACGATTTTGTGCGTGACGTCACACCACTACCAAGCCTTTACTTGAATCATTTTTATTATACCACCTCAGCGCTTAGTGAAGCGGTTTCTTGGCACGCCTTGTCAGCGTAGATCGTGTTCCCTTATTTCGGGATTCTCGCCATACGGATGTGGGTAACCCAACCGTGCCATTGATTGTGGCGCTGGGAGATAGGCAAGTTTTACCAGCGGTGGGGACGATAGTCTTCGTGGAAACCATCAAAGGGTGGCAATCGGGTGGTTCTACATCACCGAGCCGCGACTAAATGGGCGGCGGCCCCGAGTTCAGATCTGTACCCCATGCAGCTCACCTCCGGAAAGAGAAGGGCTTGCTATGGGCAGTTCGAGGAGTCGACGGACTCATTCCGCCTCCGCACTGGTTAGTCACGCCTAAGATGCGACCCTATCCTAAAGGAACTCAAGGTCCCACTAAGGATAGAAGATCTTGAAGACGCTTTGCAAGGTGGATATCATTACATCAACATTACATAATAGATGGGGATAATACCAAAGGCATACAATGCCACACCTAATACAACATCATCATAAAGAGATCAACATCCGACTACGGATGAATCATAAAGAAACTCAAACAATATCCACCTGCTAGCCCAAAGGCCGACCGAACCTATCCCCGATCGAAGAAGCGTAAGAAGAACTCAATGCAAGCAAGCATCGCCTCGATCGGATCATCGCAAAAACCTGTACCGAATCGTTGTTGTAGTAATCAGGAGCCACGAGGACTCAGAATCCCATTACCATGGGTATCAAGACTAGGAAAGCTTAATAGGAAAGGAAGGGTAAGGTGCTGAGGTTGCAGCAGCGACTAAGCATGATATGGTGACTAACATACGCAAATGAGAGCGAGAAGAGAAACAAAGGAACGGTCCGGCTAGCAATGATCAAGTGGTGATCCCGAACACCTACTTACGCCAAACATAACACGTAAACCGTGTTCACTTCCCTGATCCGCCAAGAAGAGACCATCACGCTACACACGCGGTTGATGCATTTTAATTCGGATCGTGTCAAGTTATCTACAACCGACATTAACAAATTCCCATCTCCACATAACGCGGCACGGCCTCGAAAGTTTATACCCGAGGTGTCCCAACTTAGCCCATGACAAGCTCTCGCGATCAACGAAGGAATAGACCTTCTCCCGGAAGACCCGATCGCCTCGAATCCTTTACAAGACATTTCGCAATGGTAAAACAAGACCAGCAAAGCCGCCAATGCGCAAAATCCCGATAGGAGCTGACATATCTCGCTCGGGCAACACCGGATGAGACATCCTACGAGTAAAAACCAGACTCGAAGTTGCCTCGAGGGGCCCCGCATCTACTCGGTTCGAACTAGCACTTAGACAAGCATCGCCCGTGGGCTAATAAAGATGACCTCGAGAGCGACTCCAAGGAAGAAGTAGGTGCTGGTGAGGCAAATGGTAAAACCAAGGTTGGGCCTTGCCGGACAAGTTTTACTCAAAGCGAACGTCAGGGGGTCCCATAAATCACCCGACCGTAGGAACGCAAAATCCGGAACATAACACCGTATGACGGAAACTAGGGCGGCAAGAGTGGAACAAAACACCTGCATAAGGCCGAGCCTTCCACCCTTTACCAAGTATATAGATGCATTAATAATATAAGAGATATTGTGATATCCCAACATAACCCTGCCCACCATGGAGAAATCTTCAACTTCACCGCACCTAGCAATGCTATAAGAGGGCTGAGCAAAGCGGTAACATAGCCAAACAATGGTTTGCTAGGAATGGTGTCAAAGGTTAGAGGTTCATGGCAATTTGGGATGGCTTGAAGAGCAAATGATAGGTAACGCAGCATAGCGATAGAACGAAGCAACTAGCATAGCAATGATAGTAGTGAGATCCAGGGTAGCGGTCATCTTGCCTGAAATCCCGCAAGGAAGAAGAACGAGTCCATGAAGAAGATGAAGCCACGAAGACGAACCACACGTAGACGAACGCATCCTCACGATCGCAACGAAACGGGAACTATCGAGAAGAAGCACACAACATGGTAAACACACCACACATAGACAAGACATGATGCACAACAAAGCATGATGCATGACAAAGCTACATGAAGCTACTTATGGCAAGAGATGATGCAAACAAGAACAACACAACAAGGCAAGTTTAAATGAGGCCGGAAACAACATATAACAATTCCGGTAAGTCCTCATATGCATATTTAGAAATTGGTCCAGAACTGAATAAACCTTATGTTCCAGTTGTTAAACAGCAAGTTAAAGATCACCAAGATGATCTACACGAAATTCTAGTCAAGTTACATATAAAGTTCATTTTGTTCGCAGCTACGGTCTAGAAGATATGAGCAAAACAAGTTAAACATGGCATTGATGCAAAATGCATACAAACATCAAGCAAACACCTCAAAACAAGGATGCAACATGAAAATATGGAACTACATGCAAAACAAGCAAGTTTCATATAGAGCACACTCAAAACGGAGCAACGGTTCAACACATGCACACTATACAAGTCATAGCAACAATCTGTCCATAACAAAGAACTAGGCATATTACAAGCATCAAAACAATATGCTACAGCACCCCAACATAATAACAAAAGGCATGGGCATGAAGTACGGTAAAGCATAGCAAAACATGAACACTGAGCTATCTCCAAATCACTAGAACATGCTCCAAAACACATGGTAAGATTGCAAATAATAAAGTTTAACTTTAGCGTAAATAACATCAGTTGCAATGTTTAGAGCTATCAAACAACATGTTACAGGAACTTATCATGGCAAACAAAGGCATGGCATGAACCTACTAAATGCATAAATCAAAAGTCCCTTATCGACCATGAGCCAAAAGGGCACGAGAAATATGATGGCACCCATGTAAACATGGCAAGTTATATTACAGATTCAAACACGGCAGGAACAACAATAAGTAGGCATGTTCGTGAGCTTGAACCACTCACCACAGAGCAATACATGGCATGGAAAGGCAACCAACAGTAGTAAGGCATGTTTGTGAAGCTATACATGGCAAGAGCAAGTTCATAGGGTGCATGGATCACTAGCAAAACACATGGGAACTAGTGAACTTAATGTTAACAGGTTGACAGCAACAATTTCAAGCAACTTTGGAGCAAGATTACAACATGTTCCAGCATGCTATAATTGCAACCAAGGGCATGAATGGATAGAGCAAGACATGTAGATCAAAACATGTTTATAGAGCATCTCCAGATTATGCATAGAATGATTAGTAGCAACATGTTAACATAGCAACAAAATATAATGTAATCTGTCAGAAAACAAGAACAACAACTACCCTACTTAACAAGCTTGATGCACTCACTACACAACTCACAAAAATACATGGTTGGCACCCCGAAAGATGGCATGGCATAGATCAACATACATGAAGACATCAACCTCATAGGATGCACACATCCATCATGGAAAAATGATAAATGAGCAAGTTATACAGCTTCAAAGAGATTAACATCAACATGCACTCTTCCAACAGATTTCGGCATCAAGATGAGCTCAAATGAAAATGATGCAATGGAATGAAATGAAGTACTCCGAGACTAACAATTGGACATATTACTCGCACGTAAACGGAGCTACGGATGCAGAGATGTGATGGCATGAACATGGCATGATTATGTCAAATACTGGACTTAGTGAAACGGGGCAACTCTTCTTCCAGATCTCGATCGGGGCACGGACTCGAGGCCGACGGAGTTCGCCGGAGTTGAGGGAGGCGGCGGCCGTGGCGGAGGGCGCTGGCTGCACCGGCGCGGGCGGCTCGGCAGGGAGCTCGCCGCTGGAGGGGCGAGGGCGGCGAGGAAGGCGGTAACGGCAGGCGCGCGAGGCGGCGGCGCGGCGCCTCGGCGGCGCGGGAGGCCGGGAGGAGGCAAGAAGGGGCGGAAGGCGCGGACGAGGCGCCACAAGGGCGGCGGGCGGTAATGGCCTCAGCCGGGCGGCGCGCGCGGAGTCCGGGCGGCGAAGCGGCCAGCGGCGGGGCGGGCGCGGATCAGGCGACGGCTCAGACTGCCCGGGCGGGTGCCTTGGCCTGAGGCCACGGGCAAGGAGGAGAGAGAGAGGCGCGGCGAGGGGTGACGGGCGGGGCTGATAGGTGGAGGGAGGCGCGGCGCTGACATGGCGAGCCGGATTGGCCGGTGATGTGAAAGATGGACATGTCCGCCGAGAGGTACATGTCCGGGCGTAGGGAGCGGGCTAGGGTTTGACTCGGGAATTTCGGGAGGCCGATATTTATAGGTAGAGGGAGCTAGTTGAGTCCAAATGAGGTGCGGTTTTCGGCCACGCGATCATGATCGAATGACCGAGAGCATGGAGGGGAGTTAGGTGGGTTTTGGGACAATTTGGAAGGGTGTTGGGCTGCAAGGAGAAGGAGGCTCTGCGGTTACCCTGTTAACTGCTGGAGTATCAAACGACCTCCAAATGGTAATGAAACTTGATAGGCGGTTCACCGGTGCTATACCAAGGCCGCTTGACAAACCTCGGCCATTCCGAGAAAGTTTAACACCGCACAAGAGAAGAGGCAAAAGGGGACGCCGGAGGACATAGGAGTGCCGGATTGCAAAACGGACAACGGGAAAATGCTCGGATGCATGAGACGAACATGTATGCAAAATGCAATGCCCATGATGACATGATATGAAATGCAGATGATGACATGGCAAAATGCAACACGCAAGCAAATGACAAGGCAAAGACGGAATAATCGCGACACCTGGGCGATCGAATCCGGGCGAAACACTCCTCCACTAAAAGAGATCTCGCCCCGAGATCTTAGGACCGAGACAAGGGAAAAGGGATGTGGTGAAACAAGAACTCAAGAGAAGAAGCAAAGAATCAAGAGCACTCGAGAAGAAGAGAGGAACAACGAGAATGACGGAAATCAAAAGCTCAACGAACAAGGTAGACTTCTAAAGCCACTGCTCTAACCGGAGTGATTAGAATGAGAAAAGAAACGGATAAGACTGAAAGGATTTAGGAAGCACTCCGGCTGAACATGGGGGAAAAGAACAAGCGCTTGAGAGGATGGAAAGATACTTGACGAGCTCTTGCAGAATGAATTGAATCACGAAGAACCAGCATGAAGAACTCCGTAACAAAAGGATGGTGAGATAGAATGAAGGGTGAAGAATAAGATGAGCCTTTGGATGATTTAGATGGAGGTCCGACGAGATGGCCGAGGAAATTTGAACTCCGAAAAGAAAAGATGAAAACACCGAACTAGAATTTATTCATCAAGAACAAACTCCGGGAAGGGATTGAGAAGTGACATATCACAAACTTGAGAAGGTCTTCATTAACCACGGTAGGATTGAAAACAACGAGTGGATTAAAATGATAATCAAGGAAAAGAATCTGAAAGAACCACCGTTAGAATTGAAATGATCGAAAGAGTACGAATCACCGAAGAATTACAAGAACCAATATGCTCGAGGGGATTTAGATACAAGAGAACGGGAAGAACTCGATCCGATTAAAGAGCACTTGAATGAAGCACCGGATAATTAGAGAACGATAATCGAATGATGGCCTCCGTGAAAAGAAATGGGAAAACAACTCTGACATACTCCGGATGGGTGGAAAGAATTTGCATGACTTGAAACAATTTGATAGGATAACATCGAGCTAGGACCGCGAATCTCCGGGAACGGACAAGATTTAGAGGAAAAACTCTTCTTCGATCTTCAAAGTTGAGAATGACGACAGAAACACCACGGAAATTACTGAGATACTCCGGAGAAAGAAAAGCAAAAGGTTGAGCCAGCAATGAAAAGAATTTGAACGAGAACTTAGATAAGGCATGCGATCGATGAAATTCATACTTACGCCACACTTGAAAAGAATTTAGAATAACCCCGGGAATTAGAAGAGTCGTAAGATCCTCGAAAAGACCCGTGGGTTAGGGCCCACTAAAGAGAATACATCGTGGAAAAGGATGTTGAACAGATAAATGATGCACGATCGATTGAAATATTTGAATGAGGTGACAACCTCAATTAGTTCGAACACGCATTAATCTCCCGAGATGTCTTGAACTCGAAGGATTGAATGGCGAGAGGCGAACGAGCAGGAAAGCACTTGAGCCGACGGAAAAGAATATAATCACTACCGAAAAACTCGAATTGAATCCACCGAAAAGAAAGAGATGAAGAATGATTCACGAGACGAGAATTCACCCGCTGAAACAATTGACGAAAGACCAAGATGCTCCACATGAATGAAATTGATGGTCAAAAGAGACTCAATCTCGGGAAGAAGAGGGTGGAGGGCGGAAAACAAGGGTAACTTGAAGGGGAAAACGATTAATATCTTGAAGAGGAAACACAGGTTGAAATCATTGGGGAAAGAAAGCCAAGACTTCGCACGAGTAGGAAGGATACTGATTCACGGACTCCAGCCCGAGAGGAAGAAGGGGTGGCGGTGGGAAAAGAAGACAACCGAGGATTGAACTTGGCAAAATGAAGAGGCTCGAGTCAACTTGACAAGAAATGCACCAGATGAAAAGAGCTGAGAACCAACGATCGTAAAACCAACTGCGTGATCCTAAAGAAAATTTGAAGGAAGAGGAATAGTTCAAAACACCTACGCCAAGATTCCTCACCGAGTGACGAAAGGCAGAGAGTAAAAGAATTCCTACTCCGATATAACTAGACTCAAAATAGTTTTCTTCTAGACTCAACAATGGCCAAACTACATGATCAATCAAGGGAGCTCCTAAGGTCGGTCGAGGCTCGATACTAACTTTCACGCCTAAGATGCACCCTATCCTAAAGGAACTCAAGGTCCCACTAGGATAGAAGCATCTTGAAGACGCTTTGGAAGGTGGATATCATTACATAATAGATAGGATAATACCAAAGGCATACAATGCCACACTAATACAACATCATCATAAAGAGATCAACATCCGACTACGGATGAATCATAAAGAAACTCAAACAATATCCACCCTGCTAGCCCAAAGGCCGCTTCGAACCTATCCCCGATCAAGAAGCGTAAGAAGAACTCAATGCAAGCAAGCATCGCTCTCGCCAGATCATCGCAAAACCTGTACCGCAATCGTTGTTGTAGTAATCAGGAGCCACGAGGACTCAAAGCAATCCCATTACCATGGGTATCAAGACTAGCAAAGCTTAATAGGAAAGGAAGGTAAGGTGGTGAGGTTGCAAGAGCGACTAAGCATGATATGGTGGCTAACATACGCAAATGAGAGCGAGAAGAGAAACAAAGGAACGGTCGTGAAGCTAGCAATGATCAAGTGGTGATCCCGAACACCTACTTACGCCAAACATAACACGAAACCGTGTTCACTTCCCTGACCGCCGAGAAGAGACCATCATGGCTACACACGTTGATGCGTTTTAATTAGGATCAGTGTCAAGTTATCTACAACCGGACATTAACAAATTCCCATCTTCCACATAACCGCGGCACGGCTCTCAAAAGTTTATACCCGCAGGGTGTCCCAACGATCCCATGACAAGCTCGCGATCAACAAAGGAATAGACCTTCTCCCAGAAGACCCGATCGTCTCGAATCCGGATTACAAGACATTTCGACAATGCTAAAACAAGACCAGAAAGCCGCCGATGCGCCGGCAATCCCGATAGGAGCTGCACATATCTCGCTCGTGGCAACACCGATGAGACATCCCACGAGTAAAACCAGACTCGAGTTGCCCGAGGGGGCCCCACTACTGGTTCGAACCAGCACTTAGACAAGCACCGCCCGGGGCTAAATAAAGATGACCTCGAGAGAGCGACTCCTAAGGGAAAAAGTAGGTGCTGGTGAGGCAAATGGTAAAACCAAAGTTGGGCCTTGCTGGACAAGTTTTATTCAAAGCGAACCGTCAGGGGTCCCATAAATCACCCGACGCAGGAACGCAAAATCCGGGAACATAACACCGGTATGACGGAAACTAGGGCGGCAAGAGTGGAACAAAACACTGCATAAGGCCGAGTCTTCCACCCTTTACCAAGTATATAGATGCATTAATAATATAAAGATATTGTGATATCCCAACATAACCCTGTCCACCATGGAGAAATCTTCAACTTCACCTGCAGCTAGCAACGCTATAAGAGGGGCTGAGCAAAGCGGTAACATAGCCAAACAATGGTTTGCTAGGAATGGTGTCAAAGGTTAGAGGTTCATGGCAATTTGGGATGGCTTGAAGAGCAAATGATAGGTAACGAAAGCATAGCGATAGAACGGCAACTAGCATAGCAATGATAGTAGTGAGATCCAGGTAGCGGTCATCTTGCCTGAAATCCCACAAGGAAGAAGAACGAGTCCATGAAGAAGATGAAGACGAAGATTAACCACACGTGAGATCTAACGATCCTCACGTCGCAACGAACGGAACTGTCGAGAAGAAGCACACAACATGGTAAACACACCACACATAGACAAGACATGATGCACAACAAAGCATGATGCATGACAAAGCTACATGAAGCTGCTTATGGCAAGAGATGATGCAAACAAGAACAACACAACAAGGCAAGTTTAAATGAGGCCGAAACAACATATAACAATTCCTAAGTCCTCATATGCATATTTCGAAATTGGTCCAGAACTGAATAAACCTTATGTTCCAGTTGTTAAACAGCAAGTTAAAGATCACCAAGATGATCTACATGAAATTCTAGTCAAGTTACATATAAAGTTCATTTTGTTCGCAGCTACGGTCTAGAAGATATGAGCAAAACAAGTTAAACATGGCATTGATGCAAAATGCATACAAACATCAAGAAAACACCTCAAAACAAGGATGCAACATGAAAATATGGAACTACATGCAAAACAAGCAAGTTTCATATAGAGCACACTCAAAGCGGAGCAACGGTTCAACACATGCACACTATACAAGTCATAGCAAAATCTGTCCATAACAGAACTAGGCATATTACAAGCATCAAAACAATATGCTACAGCACCCCAACATAATAACAAAAGGCATGGGCATGAAGTACAGGTAAAGCATAGCAAAACATGAACACTGAGCTATCTCCAGAAATCACTAGAACATGCTCCAAAACACATGGTAAGATTGCAAATAATAAGAGTTTAGAATTTAGCAGAAATAACATCAGGTTGCAATGTTTAGAGCTATCAAACAACATGTTACAAGAACTTATCATGGCAAACAAAGGCATGGCATGAACCTACTAAATGCATAGATCAAAAGTCCCTTACTGACCATGAGCCAAAAGGGCACAGAAAATATGATGGCACCCATGTAAACATGGCAAGTTATATTATAGATTCAAACATGGCAGGAACAACAAGAAGTAGGCATGTTCGTATGCTTGAACCACTCACCACAGAGCAATACATGGCATGGAAAGGCAACCAACAGTAAGAAGGCATGTTTGTGAAGCTATACATGGCAAGAGCAAGTTCATAGGGTGCATGGATCACTAGCAAAACACATGGGAACTAGTGAACTTAATGTTAACAGGTTGACAGCAACAATTTCAAGCAACTTTGGAGCAATATTACAACATGTTCCAGCAGGCTATGATTGCAACCAAGGGCATGAATGGATAGAGAAAGACATGTAGATCAAAACATGTTTATAGAGCATCTCCAGATTATGCATAGAATGATTAGTAGCAACATGTTAACATAGCAACAAAATATAAGAATCTGTCAGAAAACAAAGAAAGAACTACCCTACTTAACAAGCTTGATGCACTCACTACACAACTCACAAAAATACATGGTTGGCACCCGAAAGATGGCATGGCATAGATCAACATACATGAAGACAACAACCTCATAGGATGCACACATCAATCATGGCAAAATGATAAATGAGCAAGTTATAAGCCAAAGAGATTAACATCAACATGCACTCTTCCAACAGATTTGCATCAACATGAGCTCAAATGAAAATGATGCAATGAAATGAAATGAAGTACTCCCGAGTCGAACAAATGGACATATTACGCATCTAAACAGAGCAACGGATGCAGAATGTGATGGCATGAACATGGCATGATTATGTCAAATACGGATTTAGTGAAACGGGGCAACTCTTCTTCCAGATCTTGATCGAGGCAAGACCAAGGCCGACGGAGTTCGCCGGAGTGAGGGAGCGGCGCGGGCGGAGTGGGCAGGCCCGAGGCGGGTCCGCGAGGGACGCGAGGCGGAGGGCCGGCCGGAGCGGGGTCAAGACTGGCGCGGCGGTTCGGCAGGGAGCTCGCGGGCGGAGCGGGCAGAGGGCGGCGGAGGAAGGCGGGCTAACGGCGCGCGCGAGGCGGCGGCGCGGCGGCTGGCGGCCGGGAGGCCGGGAGGGGGCGCCGGGCGCGGCGCCGGGCGACGGAGGCGCCAGCGGGCGGGCGGCGACGCCAGCCGCGGGGCGCGCTGGCGGATTTCGGGCGGCGAAGCGCCGGCGGCGCTGGGCGCCGGGCCGGCTGCCCGTGATCGCCCGGCAGGCCGCCTGCAGTCGCGGGCGGGGAGGTGAGAGCGGGCGGGCGGGGTGACGGGCGGCGATCGATATGTGGAGGGAGGCGGCCACTGACGGGCGAGGCCGGATTGGCCGGGTGAGGTGGAAGATGGACATGTCCCCGGAGGGACATGTCCGGCGCGAGGGGAGGGGCTAGGGTTTGACCGGGAATTTCGGGAGGCCACATATTTATAGGTAGAGGGAGCTAGGAGAGTCCAAATGAGGTGCGGTTTTGGCCACGCGATCGTGATCAAACGACCGAGAGCATGGAGGGGAGTTAGGTGGGTTTTGGGTCACTTTGGAAGGGGTGTTGGGCTGCAAGGAGAAGGAGGCCTCTGCGGTTAGCCGGTTAACCGTTGGAGTATCAAACGACCTCCAAATGGTACTAAACTTGATAGGCGGTCACCGGTGCTATACCAAGGCCAGCTTGACAAACCTCGGCCATTCCGGAAAGTTTAACACCCGACAAGAGAAGAGGCAAAAGGGGGACGCCGGAGGACATAGGAGTGCCGGATTGCAAAAGGGACAACGGGAAAATGCTCGATGCATGAGACAACATGTATGCAAAATGCAATGCACATGATGACATGATATGAAATGCAGATGATGACATGAAAAATGCAACACGCAAGCAAATGACAAGGCAAAGACGGCGAATAATCGCGTACACCGGCGATCGAATCCGGCGTTACATCGTGAACAAGAAGCAAGCTTGTCAATGTGATCCAGGTCATGCTCGTCCGGATTCTCCCCGCCAACAACGGGCCTTCAATCGGGAGTTTGATCCGACACACCGCACTTAGCGGGTTCATCGACACAACGCATAAAGCGGCCGGAGGTTGCTGTTCAAGGGGTGAAGCCCCGCATCCGCAAATCAAGATCGCGGATTCAGCACGCGCGCCCGCCAGCCGTAAGATATGTTATCCTTTATGGGACATTCATTTCTTTCATAGTTTGACTCTATGTGGATTTAAAATTCCCCATGCCTTTAATCAGATCGGCAGAGGACGCCGGACAGGTTAACCGTCGCCTCCCCAGACTCCAGCGGATACCCGCTTGACGGGTGTAGTCCCGCACTTTATGTGGTGCCGAGAAGAAGGAAAAGTAGGCCACGGAACCCAAGAAGTTCCGCGCCAGTGGTATCGGACTCATCGTCCGATGGCTGCGATCGGACTCCTCCAAAGACGAGGAGGAGAAAGAGGCCCTCCCCAAGAGGGGGAGAGAATAAAGGAAGGCTTCCAACGGGAGGCCGAAGGGTCCAAGAAGGAAGGTCCTTCCTCCGATCGCTCCGCCAACGCCGGTGACGGCGACGGGATCGCCTCAAGGGCCAAGCCCCGCAAGATCGTAAGTATCCGGATCTCAATGATTTATAATTTCTCTTGTGCCATGTAGTGCCTTCTAATGCCGCATACTACCAGAGTCCGCCGAGGATGATCTTCCCGCTTCATCGAAGGGTCCTGGCTCCGCTGGATGTGGATTCCTTCCCACCGCCTCAACTCCCCGTGACGCCGACGACGCCGAGGTGGGATCCAGAGGGGACCCATCAGAGGAGGAGGCTCAGAGGTGCCGCAAGGCAGCCTCCCGACTTTGCGCCGACCAACCGAACTCGTAGTGGTTCTCGAGTCCGTAGGCGGCCCTTCAGAAGAAGGGCAAGACTCGGACACCGGGCGCTCCGCCCAACCGAGGCGCGATAACTTGTTGGAGGCGCCAACGGCTCTTCCATCGAGAAGAACACCGCACTATCATGGGTGCGGTGATTCGAAGGTTCACCGCCAAGAGTGGCTCGACCAAGCCGCAAAGATCCTTCTAACGGGCTTTGAGGTAAGAAATTTAAAATATGTAATGTAATACCGCATAGACAAGAGCCCTCGATGCTCGGTTCGGTGTTCGTAAAGAAAAGCCGACTGAGGATCTAAAAGATATACGCAGGAGGTCTAAAATTATGTCAATATGTGATTGCAGTGCTGCGCCGACCTCGCCAGACCGATCAAGGTCGATGCTTTAAAGCGTAACCTTGAGTGGTCCGAGGAGGAGGAGGGAGCTCGACGGAGAAGGTCTTATGGTCTCAAGATGCCGAGGCCGACATCCGTGCCGAGCGACTCAGCTAAAGCAGCTGGTCGAGCTCCACAAGGTAGCCGAACATGCCATGAAGGGCTCATAGTTCGCTATGGCCCGAGGAGGCCATGCCCGAGCTACTTTGCAGTGCGCGGCTGGTGGATGTGTCCTCGGGTGGAAGTCGCGCGCCCGCCTTGCATTGAAGGTGCCCGCTGGCCTTGACCGTCAAAAGTGCATCGGGCAGGCCGATGTCGAGAAGCTTTCACGACGCGCCGGCCGGCAAGGAGTACCGCATGCCCGAAATGTATTATAAGAGTGTCTCAAGGGTGCCCGCAAGATTGCGGATGAGTGCTCCAAAGATGTAATATTTGATTAGACTCGCAACGTGTTATCCTGCGTAATCAAAACTTTGTTCATGTGCGCCAAGAACGCTATTGATTTAAAATATTACCTTCAGGCGGCCGCTTATCAAATGAGAGATGGCAAGTCGTCGGCTTCAGCCCCCATGCCACGAAAGTGCTGGGTGTTCGGATAAACTTGAGCGCTTGTTCCCATTTTGGGTCCATCTAGGAGGCGCCAACACAACGAACAAGGCAACCGGACTTATAATGCTTGAACACTCTCACTTAGCCATAGAATTCTATAATTTTAAATTTTGGCGAAGCCCCTAGTATTCAAGACCGAGTTTGGGGCACTATCCACACCGGCCGACAAAGCCTGTCTCGCTCTATGCATAAGTCTTTAGGGACTCAAAAGACCTCTCAACAATGACCAGCTCTTGCCTTATTCTGACGGTCGGCTTTTAGCTTTCCCCATCGAGGCGCCAGCTCAACCGCGCAATCGCAGTGGTTCTCCAGCTACCTTAGCCGATAAAATGGAACGAAGGTACCAAAACATGGGAGCCGCAAACCCAACTATTGACCCAAGACATGATTCGAGCCGATGCATATAATGCTATAAGTTCAGGGTTCCGCACTTGGGAAAGTGTTCGGACTTATCACACCATAATGCGAGGAACATAAGCCCTCGGTGTATTCGGCCGACCAAAGTGTACGGATGCGGATGTCGTAAATGAACATATATATATATAAAAGAAATGCGGCTATAAGCAAAAAGTGATGCATTGTTTATTCGAAATGCTGCATGAATACGAGCGATACAAATAGTGCGGTAAGCAAGGGATTGGACTATTTAAACATGTCCCTCCGGGGTAGGCTGCGGAATGGTGTATTAAACAGATTTAATGCTCGTAATGGAGACCACCTTAGTGTTCGCCGTAGCCTTTCTCCTTCCCTGCTATTGATCGGAGTTCGGCAGTTCATCGCGCATAAGGCCTCCGTGAACGGAGTCCGTGGATAAGAAAAGAAGAAGAAAAGACCGACGATTTGGGAGCCCCTTGTGTGGTTAAACCGCACTGGCCTGTCGTGGTCGTGCCCTCCCCTATGCCCATGGTATCTCCAGAGCGTAATGATGTACGCGAAGGACGACTTGCAATTATGCAAGGTGGGGTTGCGCATTGCAACTCTTGCTCTAACGTGCTGTGGTCTTGATGTATGTTACTCCGGCGCGCTATTATGTCCGGCCGCTTCACGGCCGGACTTGAGAATTGCTTAAGAGGCTGTCTATACTCGCCATGAGCCAGATGTTCCTCCATTTGGAGGGAGCGCCCGTGTTTCCGCTGACCGTGATGATTCCTCGAGGGCCCTGCATCTTGAGCTTGAGGTATGCATAATGTGGCACCGCTGAACTTGTAAACACGGTTCGTCGAAGCAGAGCATGATAGCCGCCATGAACGGGACTATATCGAAGATTAACTCTCGCCGGAAGTTATCCGGGATCCAAGACCACTTCCAGTAACCGAGGCTGTACAATTGGCCTCTACACCGGTATGACGCCTTTGAAGGTCGCTTTGTAGGTTTAATCTTGAGGGTCTATGCCCATCTTGCGACCGTGTCCGATAAAGCAGGTTCAGTCTGCCGCCGCCCATCGGACTCGTGAGGTGAAATCCATCGACATTGGGTCTAAAACCAATGCGCGAATCAGCCATGGCGGATATCGTGGGTGGTCTCTTCAATCAAAAGTGATTGGGCAAGAGGACCATGGATTGAACTTCGGGTGATCGCTCCATCGCATATACATCCTTGCGCACGCTCGCCCCTCTTGGGTATGTGGGTTGCGATATCATGTTTACCATCCGCACTTGTGGGAGGAAACCTTCTATCCTCTACTGCTCGGCGGCCGGTCTCTTCCTCGCCATCGCTATGCAACCCTTGTCGTTGTTTTCGCAATTAACTTGCCTACTTGCTTGAATACCCAACAATCCCTGCTGGTATGATTAGCTGGCTTTAGGGTGCCATGTATCCGCAAGAGCGGTCGAGTGTTCGGTCCAAATTGGACGGACCCGGTGGTTCTTTTGAATGGCTTCTTCCGATGACCGGGTTTAGAGCCTCGAATCCGGCGTGACTGCCGATCCTCGTGTTATCGCCGTAACGCAGCGCTTGTTTTTGTTTCACGCGACCGCCATTGCGGTCCTTAGTATCCGGACTGCCAAAGATTTTTGCCGAGGTTGTTACTCGGGCTAGCCAGCTGTCCTCCCCGCACGTAAGCGGTCATGAGTGATGGAGGGCTGCCATGGATTTCGCTTTTCCGCCCTAGGTGCCGGACCAACCACTCGTCATGATGTTGTGTTTGAAGGCTGCGAGGGCCTCTGATCCGGACAATGACGATTTGATTTTTCTTTGTTAGGAACCATGTCCGTAATTGTCCGTCGATTCGCCTAGCTGCTGAATTATGTGGCTTAGGTCATCGGGCTCGGTGGTCGCATATATGTGCCTCGAAGTTGTTGAGGAATGCGACTTCCAGTCCTCCCAACACCCAATTGACTCGGGCAAGCTGTTAAGCCAATGCCGGGCTGGTCCTTTAAGCTCGTGGGAGATATTTGATGGCGTGGAGATCGCGCGGGCCATATGGATATGAAGGAGATAATCTTCGATCCAAACCCGCTGGGTATGTTGTGCCATCGTAGGATTCAATGTTTACGGGTTTAAACCTTCAGGATTTGATGATCCATTACTTCATCCGTGAAGCATAGTGGTGTGCGGCGCCTATATCGGGCAATATCACGACGTAGCTCAAGAGAGCTTTGTCATCGTGGTTCGCCCGACCGAGTTGCTGTATCCGCATGACGGTAGTCGCCGCAAGCATCATGGGGCGCCCACGTGATCCGTGAGATCGATCTTGATTGTCTTGCCTTGTCCTCCAATATGTCTCGAAGTCCGGCGATTCCTCGTGGCTTCGCGACTTTTCGAGCGTGCCGGGTACGGTTCCGTGCAGGCCTAGATGCTCTCTATCGCGCCACGAGGTGGTCGGTCTCGCCGATATCGCTGGTAATGAGGGTTTATACTCCTCCTCCTGTAATTTTGGGAGCAACCTGCATTTTGGGTAGCTTTTAGAGGGTCGCTCGAGTACATGCTTCTTCGCCGCGAGGACTTCGGTCCATCTGCGGCCAGCAAGTCTTGATCAGCTCGAGCTGTTGCTGCTTTTCTTTAGGCTGTTTGTCGTGGCTATAAGCCGCGCTTAAAACGCCTTGTTCGACGGGATCCTCGGCACGACAAATTCTTCGTCGTTGAGGCTTGCCTCGTCTCCGGAGGGAGGCATGTAATTGTCATCTCGACCTTCTTGCCGCCACTCTCTCGTGAGGGCTGGCTCGGCCCTCCTCGCGCTGAATCTTGCTGCAGGGGTTGTCCTCGCACTCTCGGGTGTTATTATCTCAGGTGCCGGAATCTCCATTCTTGCTGTGGCGGGATTTAGAGCGGCGCTGCTGACGTCGGCGCTTGGGCTGTTTCTTAGAGGAATCTGCCCCCGCTGCTTCTTTGCCGTTCCCATCCTTTGGGATGTCCACCATGTATATGTCATATGACGAGGTGGTCTTCCAGTCCCCCGTAGGCGCTGGTTCTTGGTCGCTCCGCATCGCCGCCCATACCGCCGATGTCTTCGTAGTCGTAGTTCAGCATGCTCGGTTAGATCGCGACAGTGGCTACAAAGTGGGTGGTGGGTGGGTTTTGAATTTCTTTGTCGTCCGCGATCCCAACCGCTCGACCGCAATCCGCCAGGCTCTCTTGATAACGAGAGATATTTTAGCGAATTCAGAATGTCACCAAAGGGTGAGTGCTGAAAGATGTCCACGGCGGTGAACTCCATGATCGGCGCCCAATCGGATTCGATTGGTAGGGGCGCAGGAGGTTCGGAGTCCGGCGAGGAGTCCGGCACTTCAGAGTCACGAGCTTTACGAGGGACAAGGTCAGTATTCGGCTCCATCGCCATAGAGATTGCAGCTCCCGAGGCGGTGTCCAGCCACCTGTCCTCTATCTCGCGGTCGGCTCCAAACTAGGGTCGGAGCGACTCATGTGTGGCTTCGTGGCACGCGTCCGGGCAGAGCTAAATCATGCCCATCGTGACGGCGGGCGCTGCTGTGCTCGAATCCATCGAAGATCAAGTCTCCGCGATGTCGGCCGTGAAGTTTAGGTTTCCAAATCTGACTCGACGCCTGGGCGAGCTGATCTGCTCCGAAGCTGCTAATTGGCCCGCAGCAAAGCCGCCAACACGAAGATCTATCCGGGAGAAAAGTCTCAATCTGGACTGCGTGTTTGTTGATGATTGAAGGAGCCATCAGCTTTATCGGTGACGCTACGCAGGAACTCTCAATGAAAGCACCAATGTCGGTGTCAAACCGCGGATCTCGGTAGGGGGTCCCGAATCGAGGCTCTAGGCGGATGGTAACAGGAGACAAGGGACACGATGTTTTTACCCAGGTTCGCCCTCTCGATGGAGGTAAAACCCTACCTCGCTTGATTGATATTGATGATATGGGTAGTACAAGAGTGGATCTACCACGAGATCAAGGAGGCTAAACACTAGAAGCTAGCCTATGGTATGATTGTTGTAATGGTTGTTCATCCCACGGACTAAAACCATCCGGTTTATATAGACACCGGAGAGGGCAAGGGTTACAGAGAGTCGGTTACAATGGTAGGAGATCTACATATCCGTATTGACAAGCTTGCCTTCCACGCCAAGGAAGGTCCTATCCAGACACGGGACGAAGTCTTCAATCTTGCATCTTCGTAGTCTTGGAGTCCGCCGATGATGATAGTCCGGCTATCCGACACCCCTACCTGTGACTCCTCAGGGGTGAATAGGCAACTAACAATTTTTAAGCTTTCCTTTACCAAATTAAACTTTGCAACAAAATAGGTTGTCTAGATATGCAACTATGTGAGCAACTTATATGATGCAACAACAACTTACACATAAGCAAGCAAGGGATACAACACAAGTAGGCTTGCAAGAGTAAAGGCATGCAATAACCAAGAGTGGAGCCATGGAGACGAGGATGTGTTACCAAGTTCCTTCCTTTTAAGGGAAGTAAGTCTCCTAGAGTGAGGCACAATGCTCCCAAGAAGCCACTAGGCCACCGTGATTCTCCTCACGCCTCACACAATGCAAGATGTCGTGATTCCACTATTCGTGCCTTGAAGGCGGAACCGACCTTACAAACAAGGTTGGGGCAATCCACAACAATGAGGCTCCCAACAAAACCACAAGCTTCACCACAATGGAATATGGCTTCGAGGTGACTCAACTGCCTAGGGTGCTCAAGCACCCAAGAGTAACAAAATCCACACTAGAAAGTATGGGGAAGCAAATATCCTTGGTGGAAGTGTAGATCTAGGTCTCCTCCTTCAATCCCTAGGAAATCAACAAGTTTGAGGGCTAGAGAGAGAGATTGGGCAAGAGAGCTTGAGAGCATTAATGGTGGAGTGAGAGGGTAAGAGGTCACTGGTAGGTGGAAGAACCACCTACATAGCAGCCCACAAAAATCCAACCTATCGCCAAGATCGGAATAGCGACAATCTCCTTGTCCCAGACAACCGGACTATGTAGCAGAACCTCCAGGTGGTACCACCCATCCGGTGGAGTACGGCATTAGAAAATAACGACCATCGCTTCACCACCGCACAACTACCGACCAAAGAACGAGTCACCCTTGAGGGCGAGTTAGGTGCAGGGGTGCAACCGCTGGCCTTGAGGCTTGAGCCTAAGGTATGAGCGAAGAACCACTAACCTCCGCTGTACCGTTGATAAGGAACAACCAACCAACCGGCCACCACCGCCAGCACCGTGATAAAAACAAAAGCATGACCGACATGGGCGGTGCATGGACGAACAACCATCGCTAGTCTTTGTAGATCGGCGCTATCTACCCGAGGCAGAGGTACCACCACTTGACAAAGGTAGGAAGCCAAGAGCTGGATACAACCGCCGGACGAAGGGTAAAAACCGGGAAACACAAAGAAAGATTAAATTAAAATGGAGGCACTTCTCACAAAAGAGGGTGATGGAGGTGTACGGAATGGATTCCACTATTCTTTCCAAAGTGGATTCCTCTGAGTATGGGATCCCTACGACCAAAGAGATAAAAAGCGAGAGGATTCCGCCTTCAATTGATTCCTTCGAGAGAAACCACTAATCGATGTGCCTAATCATCGAGAACCTAAAACATTTAGCACGGATTAGACTAATAAAGGGTTGTCATCATCATCCAAACAAAGGTAGGGAAATGCCTTTCAATCTTTTGGTGGATGCGACAACAACACGATATAAGATAGAAGTCTATAGAATCTAGTCGGAGCTCCACCCAGATGTGTGCCCCAAGTAGAACTAGATGTAAGAGAGCATGGGCATACTTCAAGGTCGAGACTTCTAGATTTTATAGGCTCGCCACTTAAAGCACATAACATGAAGGTATCCAACATAATGAAACAAGAGCAATACTACCAATAAGGACCAACAAGCATAAAGATAAGATAGCAGGAGTGGCACAAAATCCACACAAAGCAAACCGAGAACGACCAAAGTTCAACTGGAGACCAAAGACAAGTTCAACACGAGACACACACTCACGCAACCACCCATCCAACTCCCGAAGTTCCTATCACACTCTCTCCCTTGGCATCGACACCAAAAGGAAGAGAGCGGTTATCGCCCTGTGCTCCGCCTCCTCGACTCTCGGTAGCATCCGGATCTTCATCATTGTCGAATCTTCACCTTTATCGAAACTTCTTCATCGTCCGATATGAGTCCTCCATGATATCATCAGCAGTAAAGGTGGTGGAGGGCTGAGGGGGCTTCATCATCGTCGTGTTGGAAGATATCCAACGCCCTCGGTGATGCTCTTCTCGTAACCACTCGTAACCCATGTTGAGGTGCCTCATCATAGCAATTTGCGACGGGCATGCTTCTCATTGACATGTGCCTCATACATCCTCTTCTCGATATCATACTCAAGGCAAAGTCTTCTTCACCTTGGCAGGAGCTTGTCCACCCACGAGGGCTTGGCCCGGCTCCAACTCAAAATCCTCATCGCCATAAGTGGCATAGACATCCTCGAGCATCAGAGGAAACGTGGCTCGGCGGCTTCTTCTTCTTAAGGATCTTGACTTCATGAATGGTAAGATTGTTAGGAGAGGTGAGGGCCTCTGGACGGCGAACTTCCCACACGGAGTTCATAAAGCACATGACAAACGGAGCATAAATGGGGACCTTCCCAGATGACCATGTTTTACATCTCGTACCACCGCCATTGGACACATCAAACGCTCCCCTGATCCCACCTTGGTCTTCATAGCAACCATCAAGTCAACAAGATAGCCATGGATTTCACCTTGATTCCCCACTTTGGGAGCACATTGCAAAAACACGATGCATGATGTCATAGACCTTCACCAAATCCTTAGATTCACCAATAATACCACGGCCCCGAATGTACAGAGGGCAAGCTTCTCTTAGGCATGGGGTCGATGATCATGGGGTAATGCCACCTTCTTTCCGACGTATCATCGACAATAGCATTGCAAAAGGTCCTCCAGGGAACTTGAAAGAGCTCATCACGGCACATGAAAGTGAGGGTGCGTGCGTCATCTTCTCCAAAGTGAACGGTGGCATAGAACTGATGGATGAGTTGAACATCAAAGTCACAGTTGACGGACATGAGCTTGACAAGATCAAACTCCTCACAAAGAGCCAAAGCCTCATCAAAATACTCCAGGTTGTTCCTCCAATGATCAAGATCGATGGTCCACTACTTGGCATATCTGTTCTTGTTGTGCTCAAAGAGTTAGTGAACAATCCGTACTTGCATCTCATTCAAATACAAAGGGTCCAACGAGGAGCTACAGGAACCACATAAGGATTCTTTGAGCGTCCCAATCCTTGCGCTCCAATGGTGGAGTGGCATTACCACACTGCTTGGCAGCAGAGACTTTTTCACGGTGAGTGGGCTTGGTGGGGATCTCAACTTCCTCTTCATTAGCGTAACCGGCGCGAGAGTCCTTCAAGCCTCTTCTTGGTCTTGTGAGGAGCAGAGCGAGAACTAGAGCCACCAACACAAACAGAGGAACACACGAAACCAACAAGAATGAGAAGAAAGCACTGAAAATGCAACAACATAGAAACTGAGGCAGGTGGTTCATACATTCCGTTGTATCGATTCTCCCGGTAGTACCCCATCCTTGTACCCGTCGCCGAGAACTGCCGACAGGGCACTACCAGGTAGTTAGATCTATTCAAGACGTGCAAATCACACAAGCAATATTCGTAGTTCTAGATACTGCACAGACACAAGAAAAACAACGATCTCTCCCAACCAAAGAACAAACACTAAACAAGGAGGGTAAAGTAATGCCCTAAAACAAGAAGAAACCTAGAACAAAGAACGAAGAACAAGGGCATTACCACCATCCATGGGAGAAGATCGAAGGTCCACGGAGAGCCCACGGGTCCGGTGCAGGGCGACCCGGTGGGGGCAAAGGTGACCGCGGCTTGGCAAGGAGGAGGCGACGGGACGGGGGAAAACGAAGAAAACCTTCGCCTGCCGATATAATAGGCCATAATCACCTAGCGTAGAACTGCTCCTAGGACCGGTTGTACCGCAAGTCGGTGCTGAAGATTGTAGTGGGCGGTACCTCTGCTTTCGGGCACCGAAGTACCGCGGAGACAACCGTAGTACCGACGGAGAGGCCCTGGAAAATGGGCGGTATTAACCGCCAAGCACCGAAGCAACTCAACGGGCAAGAAACCAGGTATCAGCCAGAACCGCCGTGACACCGGTTGTACCCCACCACCAAAGCCTGACCAAAGAAGATAACAAGACAAGGGACAACAACTAAGAGAAACCAAATACTAAGAACAGGGATAAGAACGAAGGAAAACAAAACGATCAAGACACAAGCAGAAGCGAAGCCACCTCCTCTTAAGATGTGGCTGGCCGGCCACCTATGTTTGACTCAATTGGTATGGCACCGCAAGAATTATCCTTGGGCCCATGACCAAACTCGCCTTTGAAACACAAGTACCATCAAACATGGCTAATGTGACAGAGTTGATCGCTTTATGCATAATGGGGGAGGGAGAGTTCATTGAGAGAACAACACCCCCTATGTCCATGCCTACACCTAAACTAGACAACAAGTTGAGTGTGGTGCGGTGCAAGGGTTCAAGTCACATTGCTCAATCAATGATATTTAGCTCATGCCTTAACTCGAAATCTTGCTTCATCCAAGGGCTTTGTGAAAATATCCGCAAGGTTATCATGAGTGTTGACATACTTGAGCTCGATCTCCCTCGTATAATGTGATCCCGGATGAAATGATACCTAATCTCAATATGCTTCGTCTTGAAGTGTTGCACCGGGTTGAGAGAAATCTTGATGGCACTTTCGTTGTCACACCAAAGAGGCACTTTGTCACAAGTGACACCGTATTCCTTTAAACTTTGCCTCATCCATAGGAGTTGTGCACAACAACCCCGCCACATATTCCGCTTGGACGAGAGACACACAACTTTGCCTTTTGGAAGACCAAATCACCAAAGAGCACCCAAGAAACTGCACCTCCGAAGTGGACTTCCTATCCACTTTGTCTCCCGCCCAATCGAATTGAAACCATCAAGCTTGAAGTTTGCCTCTTGGGTACCAATAGCCAAAGTTTGGGGTATGAGCCAAATATCGAAAGATTCGCTGACCGCCACATAGTGACTTTCCTTCGGTGGCTTGAAACCATGCACACATCCCCACACTCAACATGATATCCGGTCTAGATGCACAAAGGTAAAGCAAGGAGCCAATCATGGAGCGATATACCTTTTGATCCACCGCTTACCATTGGGATCAATGTCAAGTTGGCACTTGTGGGCATTCAGAGTAAGGCTTGACATCACTTAGCTTGAATCTTTTTGCATGTCTTGAGTGTATTTGGCTTGGTTGGTGAAGGTTCCTTCTCTTCTTTGTTTGATGTCAAAACCAAGGAAGAACTTCAACTCTCCCATCGAAGACATCTTGAACTTAGAGGTCATGAGAGCGCAAACCTCATTGAAAGCTTTGTTAGGAGAACCAAAGATAATATCATCAACATATAGTTGGCATACAAACAACTCCCTTTGACCTTCTTAGTAAAAAGAGGGGTGATTAGTCCCACCTCAAATCCACAATCTTGTAACAACTCTAAGGTGGTCATACCACGCATGTGGGCCTTGTTTAAGGCCATAGAGTGCCTTATCGAGTTGATAACATGATCCGGAAAGTAGGGATCCTCGAACCGGGGTTGTTTGACATAAACCAACTCATTAATAGGACCATTAAGAAAAGCACTTTTCCATCCATTTGTTGCAACTTAAAGTTGTGATGGGAAGCATAGGCAATCAACAAACATATGGATTCAAGACGAGCAATGGGAGCAAAGGTTTCACCGTAGTCGATACCTCGACTTGGGAGTAGCCTTGTGCTACCAATCTTGCCTTGTTGCTAATGACGCTCCCATGAGCATCTTGCTTGTTCTTGAAGATCCACTTGGTTCCAATGACGCTGTGGTTCCTCGATGGCCTTGGCACCAATCTCCATACTTTGTTGTACTCGGTTGTTGAGTTCTCCATGCATGGCATTGAGCCAATCCGAGTCTTCGAGCGCCTATAGATCTTTTGGGGTTCAACACAAGAGACAAACGCTGATGTTCACAATAGTTTGCTAATTGTCTACGAGTGCTTACCCTGCTTCTTAGGCTTCCAACCACATTTTCCATGTGATGGCCTTGGGTGGTGAGCTTGAAGCATCTTCGCGATGACGCCTAATTCCTCCTCGTGTGGAAGGAAGAGGGTTGACTTGATCATCTTAAGCCTGCCTTGAGCTTGTTCTTGATCTTGAGCTTGCTCTTGATCTTGAACTTGCTCGAGGGGAGAACTTGACCTTGGGCATCATTTAGAGGTTCACCACCATCTTGAGGTTGATCTTGCCCTTGGTCTTGTTCACGAGGTTGAGGGCATTCACTTTGTTCTTGGAGCGCAGGGTCTTGGTGAGGTGATGGCTCCACTTGAGTAGAGCATTGTCCTTCTCCTTCGCCACAAGGGGTTCCTCAATGGGTAGAATTTGACCAATACCCATTCTTCTTATGGCTTGGGGAGGAATTTCATCACCTACATCACAAGTACCACTTTGCTCCACTTGGGAGTCAAGATTTTCATCAAACTCCATGTTACACGTCTCCTCAATGAGTCCGTGGACTTGTTGAGAACACGGTAAGCATGAGAGTTTGTAGCATAACCAACAAATATGCCCTCATGAGCTCTAGCCTCAAATTTAGACAAACTAACACCTTTCTTGAGAATGAAACACTTACAACCAAACACCCTAAGTACTTGAGGTTGGGCTTGTTGTGTGAGTATCTCATAAGGGGTCTTGTTCAAGCTTTATGAGATAGAGCCGATTGGATGCATGACATGCGTGTTGATGGATTTGGCCCAAAAGTTGTATGGAGACTTGAACTCGCCATCATGGTTCTTGCCGCATCCATCAACGTCCTGTTCTTCCTCTCCGCTACACCATTTTGTTGAGGAGTATAAGGTGCAACATATTGATGCTTGATCTCCTCATCACCAGAAACTCATCCAAGGTGTAGTTCTTGAACTCGGTGCTGGTGTCACTTCTTATTGTCAAGATCTTTGCATTATTTTGACGTTGAGCTTCATTTGCAAGGTCGATGATGGTTTGTTGAGTCTCACTCTTCCTCTTGAAGAAGTATACCCAAGTGTATCTTGAATAGTCATCCACAATCACCAAGCAATACTTCCTACCTCCAAGACTATCAAAGATGGAGGCCCAAAGAGATCCATGTGAAGGAGCTCCAAGGGTCTCTTTGAGTAGATGATGGTTGATGGAGGGTGAGCCTTCTCATGAAGCTTTCCTTTGATACAAGACGCAAGCACGATCTTTGGCAAAACTAACATTTGTTGGTCCACGGACATGGTCCCCTTGAGAAGTCTTTGCAAAGATCTCATATTGACGTGACAAACGGCGATGCCAAAGCCATCCCACGCCAACTTTAGCTATTAGGCATGTCGCGTCTTAGTGGGTCGCCCAAAAGTTAATCACGGAGATTTCCCGCTCCCAATTGGGGCCCGGGGGGCCCCCCCTTCCCCGGGGGGTTTGGGCCCGGGGGGCCCCCCGGGGGGGGAACCTTTTTTTCCCCCCCGGGGCCCCCCCCCGGGGGGCCGGGGGGGGCCCCAAACCCCCGGGGGTTATGGGGGGCCCCCCCCGGGGGGCCGGGGGGGGGGCCCAAACCACCCGGGGGGGAAAGGGAAACCCTTGGGGTTTTGGGCCTTAAACCTTTTTTTTCCCCCCCTTTTGGGTTTCCCCCCAAAAACCCCGGGGCCCCCCGGGGGGGGGGTTTCCCGGGTCCCCCCGGGGGGGGGGGCCCCCCTTGGGGGGGGCCCGGGGGGGGAAAACCCCCTTTCCGGGGCCCGGTTGGGTTGGTTTTTTCCCTTGTTTTTCTTTTGGTTAAAGGCCCTTTTTTCCCCCCCCGGGCCCAAAGGGGGAATTGGGCCCCCCGGGGAAAGGGGGGCCCCCAAAACCTTTGAAGGGTTTCTTTTCCCCCCCGGCCCCGGGGGTTTTAAGGGGGGGGGGGGTTTGGGGGGGAAAAAAGGGCCCAAGGGGGAAATTTTGGGGGGGGGGGAAAAAAAGGGGTTTCCCCCTTCCCAAAGGGTTGGGCCCAACCCCCCCCAAAAAAAAGGGGGCCTTTGGGGCCCCCCCGGGGGGGGGCCCCCGGGAAAAGGGGGGGGGGGAAAAAATTTGGGCCCGCCCCCCCTGTTAATTTTTTGGGGAAAAGGGGGGGGCCCCCCGGGGGGGGGGGGGGGGGGGGGTTTTTTTTTTTTTTTTTAAAAAACCACCCGGGGGGGGGCCCCGGGGGCCCCCTTGGGCCGGGCCCGGGGGGGAAAAAAGGGTGGGGCCCCCCCCTTTGGGGGGGCCCCCCGGGGAAAGGGCCGGGGAAAGGGGGGGGGGGGGGAAGGGGGGGGCCCCCCCCCCAAAAAGGGGGGGTTTTGGGGGGTTTTTTCCCCAAAGGGGGGGGGCCCGGGAGCCCCCCCGGGGGGGGGCCCACCCCGGGGGGAAAAGGGGGGGCCCCCCGGGGTTTCCCCCCCTTGGTCCCGGGAAAAACGGGGGGGGGGGGGGGAAAATTTTGGGGGGGCCCCGGGGGCCCCGGGGCCCCCCCCCCCCCCCGGGGGCCCAGGCCAAAAAGGGGGGGGGAAAAAAGGGGGGGGGGGGGCCCCCCCCCCCCGGGGGGGAAATTTTGGGGGGGGGGGGGGGGGGGGGGGCCCCCCCCCCCCGGGGGGGGGGGGGGGTTGGGGCCCCGGGGTTTTAAAAAAATTTTTCCCCCCCGGGGGGGGAAAAGGTTTTTTTGGCAACCTTTTTTGGGGGGGCCCCAAATTTGGGGGGGAAAAAAAAGGGAAAAGGGCCCCCCCCCAAAAACCCCCCCAAAGGGGGGGCCGGTTTTTCCCCCCCCTTTGGGGGGCCCTTTCCCGGGGGGGGCCCTTTTTTTTCCCAAAAAGGGAAAAAAGGGGGCCTTGGGGGGGTTTTGGGGAAATTTTTTTGGGGGGGGGCCCCCAGGCCCCCCCCTTTTTGGGGCCCTTCCCCCAAAAAAGGGGAAACCCCCCTTTTTAAAAAAGGGGGTTTTTTTGGGGGTTGGGCCCCCTTTGGCCCCAAAGGGGGGGTTTTTTTTTCCCCGGGGGTTTCTTTTTTTTTCCCGGTTGGTTTGCCCCCGGGGGGGCCCCGGGGGGGCCCCCCCCCTTTCCCTTTTTGGGGGGGGCCCCCTTCCCCCTTTGAAAATTTCGGAACCCCTAAACCCCCAAAAATTTTCCCCCGGGTTTTTTTTTTGGGGTTTTGGGGGCCAAAAGGTTCCCCCAAAAAAATTTTTTTTAAAGGGGGGGAACCCCCCCCCCGGGGGGGGGCCCCTTTTTGGGGGGGGGCCCCCCCCCAAAAAGGGGGGAAATCCCCCCCCGGGGCCCCCCTTTGGGGGGCCCCAAGAACCCCCCCCCCCCCCCTTTTTGGCTTTTTTTGGGGGGGCCCCCCAAAAAAAAAGGGCCGGGGGGAAAGGGGGGCCCCCCCTGGGCCGCCCAAAGGCCCCCCCCCCCCCCTTTTGGGGGGGGGGGCCCCCCCCCGGGTTTGGGGGGCCCTTAAACCCTTGGGGGGGGGGCCCCCCCCGGGGGGGGGGTGGGGGGGGCCCCCCCCCCCCCCCCTTTTGGCCCGGGGGGGCCGGAACCCCGGGTTCCCCTTTCCCTTGGGGCCCCGGGGGGGGGAACCCCCCCCCTCCAATTTTTCCCCCCACCCCCCCCCCCGGGGGGGGCCCCCCTTCCCCCCCCCCCCCCAAAACCCCCCCCCAAAAAAAAACCCGGGGCCTTCCCGGGGGGCCCCCCCCCGGGGACCCTTTAAAAAAGGGAAGGGCCCGGGGGGGGTTTTTCCTTAAGGGGGGGGGCCCCCCCCTTTTGGGGGAAAGGTTCCCCCCCGACCCCCCCTTTTTTCCCTTTTTGGGCCCCCCATGGCGTTTCCGGATCCGTAGAGGTGATCTATATATTGTTGATTTCACTAAGAAAGCCCAACCTAGAACTTGCTTCATTGCTAAATCCGCTAAAGGTTGGTTATGGCATAGAAGGCTTGGACATGTTGGTATGTAATCTAGACAAGCTAATCAAAGGTGATCATATTCTTGGGTTAAAGATGTTTTCTTTGACAAAGATAGACTTTGTAGTGCTTGTCAAGCAGGAAAACAAGTAGGTGGAAGTCATCCGGAAGAACATCATGACCACAAGGAGACCGGCGAGCTTCTTCATATGGATCTTCTTGGTCCCAATGCTTACAAAAGCCTTGGTGGTAACTCCTTTGGTCTAGTTATAGTTGATGATTATTCCAGATTTACGTGGGTATTTTTCCTTGATGACAAATCGCGGGTTTAGAAAATCTTCAAAACCTTTGCCGAAAGGCCCAAAATCAATTTGAGGTGAAGATCAAGAAAGTTGGAGGACAATGGAACGGAGTTCAAAACGCCAATGTAGACTCTTTTCTCGATGAGGAAGGGATTCTACATGAGTTCTCGGTTACATACCTCCCAACAAAATGGAGTTGTTGAGGGAAAAACCGAAAGCTCATAGAGATGGCAGAACGATGCTTGATGAATACAAGACAAAAGCATTTTTGGGGGAAGCGGTCGGAAGCACTTGTCATGCTATCAACAGGCTTTATCTTCATAAGCCTCCAAGACTTCATCGAGCTCCTCACCGGTAACAAACCCCAAGTGGGATACTTTCGTGTCTTTGGTTCGAAATGCTATATCCTTGATAAGCATCGTTGGTCCTAAAATTTTGGTTATGGATCAAACTCCCACACCTACCGTGGTTACAATAATTTCACCCAAAGGTTGAAGAGGCGGTAGCGGAAGTTTGATGAATCTAATGGCTTAAGTAGAGCAAATGCCTATTGATGTAGGAGGGACCCATCGGAAGCCATCCAAGATTTACCTATTGGAAAGATCCGTCCCATGGAAGTGAAGGAGAGACCTCATCTACATATGTGGAGCCCCCACCTCACGGCAAGATGAACCTCAAGGCAACATGGAGGCCTCCACAAGTGGAACTCACCAAGATGAGGAAGTGCAACAAGAAGATCCACCACAACCTCCTTCTCCACCCCTCAAGAAAACACCAACAACAATGAAGAAGAAGAGGAGGAAGATGAAGATGATGAGGAAGCTCAGCCACAACCTCAACAAAAGCTATCCCGTCCGAGCAAGAGTCAAGAAAAATCATCCTGGAACAAATGATAATGACATCAACTCCGGAGAATTATCCTTAAAACTCGCAGCTAACTTTTGTGAGCATTACTCATTTATCTCTAGTATTGAACCTATGAAGGTAGAAGAAGCACTTGAAGACCCGGATTGGGTGAACGCTATGCCGAAGAGCTACACAACCGAGAGGAACAAGGTATGGACTTTGGTAGAAAGCCCAAGGATGATCAAAACGTCATTGGAACCAAATGGGTGTTTTGGAACAAGCAAGATGAAGATGGACAAGTCATCCGCAACAAGGCTGCCTCGAGCTCAAGGTTACACACAAGTCGGGTATGGACTATGGTGAGACCTATGCCCCGTTGCTAGACTTGAATCCATTCCATTCTTCTTGCTTATGCCAATCACCATGATATTACTCTCTATCAAATGGATATCAAAAGTGCTTTCCTAAATGGTGAAATTGAGGAGGAAGTATTTGTGAAACAACCTCCGGTTTGTGAATCCCAAAAAGCCTAATCATGTTTACAAGTTGCACAAAGCTCTTTATGGTCTTAAACAAGCTCCTAGAGCTTGGTACAAATCTTGACTAGCTTTCTTCTTGAAAAAGGCTTTGAGATTGGAAAAATAGACTCAACCTTTTCACAAAAGGGTTGATGGTGAACTATTTGTGTGCCAAATATATGTTGATGATATTATCTTTGGTTCAACTAACCCTAATTTTAGCGAGAAGTTTGGAAAGCTCATGTGGGAAGTATGAGATGTCCATGATGAGTGAACTCAAATTCTTCCTTGGGTTGCAAATCAAGCAATCTAAGGAGGGTACCTTTGTCTCACAAACAAAGTACACCAAGGATCTCTTCAAGAAGTTCAACATGCAAAAAAAGGAGAAACCCCATGCCTACAAGTGGACATAATGACTTGACAAAAGATGGAGAACCCGTTGATCAAAAGGTTTACCGATCTATGATTGGTTCTCTACTATTCTTTGTGCTTCTCGTCCGACATAATGTTGAGTGTATGCATGTGGCTCGATATCAAGCAGCCCCTAAAGAATGTCATCTTAAAGCTGTTAAAAGGTTGTGAGATATTTGATACACACACCAAACTTTGGCATTTGGTATCCTAAGAGGGCCTCTTTAACCTTTGTTGGCTATTCCGACTCGGACTATGCCGGGGCGGGGTTGATAGAAAGTCAACCGGCCGTGTCAATTTCTTGGTCGATCCCTTGTATCTTGGTCCTCCAAGAAACAAAATTTATCATTATCCACTCAAGGAATATATTGCTGCTGGTTCATGTTGTGCTCAATTGCTATGGATGACACAAACGCTTAGGATTATGGGATACATGTGAGACATGTTCCTTGCTTTGTGACAATGAGGTGCGATTAAAATTGGACAAATCCGGCAACACTCCGAACAAACATATTGAAGTTTCCACCATTTCATTTTGATCACATTGCCAAAGGTGACATCAACCTTAAGCATGTTAAATCGACAAACAACTCGTGATATCTTTACAAAACCCTTGATGAGAAGGTGTTTTGTCGCAAGGAGTGAGTTGAACATCATTGATGCTTCAAACTTGGAGGAAAACTCCATTGATGCATGCAAGGCATGAGCCTACTTGACTAATCCTTGATATTTTCTTATGATGGTGATCATATGTCTTGGACACATTTGCCTCCTTGTATTGCATCTAACTCCTTGCGGTACTTGGATGATCTACATTCCACAAGATTACCACACACTCAAATCATGAGTAATCTTGTCATTGACCAAGTATCTAGCCCTTTGGGATGTTGAGTTCAAGGAACAAAATTCCACATATCCTTTTTGACATCTTATACATCTAGTATTTCACTCTTGTCATCTTGGATATTCTTGAGTATTTCCTTGCTTGCCTAACCCATGTAGGAAGATGAACTACACAAGTGGAAATGGGCCCAACTTCAATTCAATGAGCACCTACATCAAGTTCACCTACATGAGCAAAGCAACAAAAGCCCAAGGTATGTTCTTCACATCTTTAAGGAGCTTTGCTCAAAGTCATGAGTACAAGCAGCTTCATAAGATGTGATCACCAAATTTAAAATCAAAAATGGCAACCCCATTTTGGCTTAAACGATAGTATGACCTATGATCAAATGTTCTCATTTGACTCCTAAGTCAATATACTCAAACATAGGTGACCTTTCGCCCTTTATCTAGATGAAGTACATATGTTTTGGAGTCTTTCTTTTTCTCTTATGTTCTCTCATTGAGTTTTCATTTAAAAAAACTTCATCTAGGAATCTTTTTCATTTCTATTCTTCCTTTTGTGAATATTCCTTTTCTCATCAATTCCTCAAAATCATTTACAAATTCATTGCAAATCCTTTAAACATTCCTTAAAAGTGAGCTGAATTATTTCTGATTTCCTTGGAATTAAACTCGGCCACCGATTTAAATATTTGGTCTAACCGAAAAGGATCTACCCTAAGTCCTGACTTTGGACCCACCGATCCAACTTAATTCGGTGTCACCGATTTTTTCTTCCGAATATCATCTTCCAGCTCCACTCAATGATTCTCTATGCATGTTCTTTTTGCCTGTTTGGATTCTTAGGATCCCACTTCTTTCTTTCCATCTTCCCTAACCTTCCTAGTTTCTGTCCTTTTCGGCACTTGATGTCAAAGGGGAGAAACTTAGGGGGAAAGAAGATTTAGGGAAAGAAGGCAATCTTACCTTAAGGGGAAGAATCACATCAAAGCTTTGTGTTTTTCCTTATAAGAGAACTTTTGCCGTGGTTTCACATTGGATATTACAATTGGCATCATTCTCATTTGGCATCATTCTTTTGATTTTGCTTTTCCATAAACCCCTTGATCTGAGAAAACTCAAAGGAGGGAATCTTCACAATTGATATCTTATGGAAAGCAAAATCTCTCAGTTCATTGAAAATCTTTTAGTTTGGAGACATGTTTCGATTCAAGCTTGTGCTCAATATGAGACACTCTTTATACATGTCATCCCTTGGTACTCTTGATGTTCTTGAGTTGGTTGAAGAAATACTTTGTGTTTCTAACCTTGTTTTCCCAAGTTTATTTCTTGGTACAATGCCAAGGAACCTCAAGGTAAATATATACTTTGGAATGTGCATGATGGTGACTTCCTTGTGAATACTTGTTTGCAAAAATCACCATGCACATATCATTATCACTCACTTCTTTTCATCTGCTTTCGATGCATATAGCCAAGCTGCATGTAGCACATCTTGCCTTTCTCTCTTGTGTGCTTGTGGTAGCCCAAAACCATAATTTATGAAAATCTTGCACACTTGTAGGGGAGCCTGTTACTACATGTTTGTCAAAGCCTTTGTGATAATTTTGTCCTTTCTTTCAATAAGCTTTGATGTCTTGTTTAGTGTTTGCCATCAATTACCAAAAAGGGGGAATTGAAAGCACATTTGCTCCCCTGGGTGGTTTTGGTAATTAATGACAACATACTTTGTGGTTGGACTAATGCTTTTATCAAGTATGTTTAGGAAATTCAATCACATTGGCATGGCAAAAGGATAAGAGGTGGACCCCTCAAAATGCTAAGGCAAGCATTGGAAAAGCTCAAGACTCCATTTTTGGTTTAGTGATCCAAGATCACATTGAGTCCATAGGAAAAGCCAATACTATTAAAAGGGGATGAGGTTATGATGATGATCTGGTTGCTCAAGTGCTTAGTGATACATCTCCTAAACTATCGAACTTTCCGCCATATACACTCATAAGTAATCCGGTCCCCACCGTATTCCAAACTTCAGTCACCCAAGATGAACCACCTCAGCCATAAGCCAAACCCTAGAAAACTGGATTTTCCGATTTGAACTCGGTCTCACCGAAACTTGAGTTGCCAAGCTTCAGAACTTCGTCATCAAATCGGTGTCACCGAGATGATGAAATCATCCCACCAAATTGGCATGCTCTTGTCTTTGCCAAATCGGACTAACCGAGATTGTATTTTGGTCCCAGAAAATCCCAACGTTCACATTATTTGAACTTTCGGTCTCAGAAGTTGTCAACCGGTCCCCCGAAGATTGCTCAAATGTGTTAACGGTTGGATTTTTGTGGAGGCTATAAATACCCCTCCACCCCCTCTTCATTCGTGGAGAGAGCCATCGAAAGAACTACCACCCTACCTTACATTTCGAGAAGAAACTACCACCCTTGTGTTGAGATCAAGTTGCTCCCTCCCACCATATGAAGCTTGATCTCTAGCCTTCCCAAGTTGCTTTCCACTCAATCCTTTCTTCCACCACAGCCAAATCAGTGAGGAGAGTTGAGTGTTGGGGAGATTATCATTTGAAGCACAAGAGCAAGGGTTCATCATCATCTCACCATCTATTACCTTTTGGAGGGTGGTGCCTCCTAGATTGGTTAGGTGTGGCTTGGGGAGCCTCCATCGAGATGTGGAGTTGAACCAAGAAGTTTGTAAGGGCAAGGAGATCGCCTTACTGTGAAGATCTACCCAGTAAGGCTAGCCCTCCGTGGGGGTAGGCCATGATGGAATAGACAAGGTTGTTTTTGTGGACCCTTCGTGGGTGGAGCCCTGTGGACTCTCGCCCGTTACCCTTCCGTGGGTTGAAGTCTCCATCAACGGGGAAATCGATAGCACCACCTATCGGAACCACGAGAAAAATCACCGTGCCTCCAAATTTGCGTTTGATCTTTCCACTTTCTTTACTACTTGTGCAATTTACTTTCCCGCCCATACTCTAGAATTGCATGTTAGTGTGCTACTTGACTTTGTGTTATGCAAAATTCCCAAAATCTGTCCTTGATAAAAGGCAAATTTTTATCTTGTCGAGTAAATCAATCACCCCCCCTCTAGACCTCTCACCTTCTTGATCCTCAACAATCCACAACAAAATGGCTCACGTTGCCCCTTTGAAGCAAGTTCCTAACCGTTTTTCCCTTGCGCCCACTTGTGTTGTTCTTGTTGAATTGGGTCTTTATTCTTCTTGCTCCAAAATTGTCTTGAAAGCAAGGGGCCATGTGCTCATGATAATCATATTTGGTGTTTGGGGTTGGTCTCCTCATCTTCCCTTCTTCCTCTTCTTCCATAATCCCGGCCTTAAACAAGGTTGGGCTTTTTGCCCTTTTGAGAAACGGCTTCCGCATTTCGGCGGTCTTGTCCAAGATGCTCATTCCGAACTCATCCAACACTTCCAGGGTCATGGGTGGAAGTCCGGCCTTTACCGGATGGCGGAAGACATTTGTTTTGTAAGGCATTATGGCCTTGAGGAACTTCGCTTGATCCAATTGTCATCCGTGTCCTTGCTTCCATGATCTCGGAGGAGACCACGAGTTTGGTCCTTAAAAGAGCTCACGAGGTTCTTCATCTTCTTTCATTGCAAACTCATCCTTCATCTTGCACCACTTCATAGTTGGAACGTTGAATGTAGCACTTCCCGATAGAGAGACTCAACGATTTCCATGCTTCTTTAGCCATGGCATGGGTGAAGATGAGGAAGATCTTCGGGAAAGGATTGCATCTTGGATGATGAAGAGAGCACTCTCATTGAATTGATTGTCCACGGCTTCTCGAGGGGTGAAGTTGTTTCTTATGAGGATAGAAACCTTCTTCAATGATTCTCCAAAGGTTAGTGTTCAATGTTTTAAATGGCGGCAAGCGATAAACCAAAGAATCAAAATCTTCATGTTTCTCATATTTAGGAGGAGGCCGGCATGATTCAAATGAGTGGAGGGATCCCCTCCTTAAATTGGGGTTCCACATGGGCAAAATTGGTGCCATTTCTACCACTAATGAAGGACTTTTCAATGTTAGCTTCCCTTGCCGGAGGTAGCATCCGTCACCTTGTTAGTGGGATCACCCACTTTCATTGGCGAGGTAGATTATTTAAGTCCTTCTGGGAATTAAAACATGCTTTTAACCTTGGTTCTTATGGAGGTTTTCAATGTTCTAAAGCCACATTGAATTCCTCACGGAGACCGAGGTTCTCCTTGCAAGCGAGATGGGATTCACACCGGATGCTCCTCTCCGCTTGCTGGTGTCAACTATACTTTTGACGGCAAAGTCCTTAATAAAAAACGAGGCTATGATACCAATAGCAAAGCATCGATATGGTTGACTAGAGGGGGGTGAATAGGCAACAACAATTTTAAGCCCTTTACCAAATTAAACTTTGCAACAAAATAGGTTGTCTAGATATGCAACTATGTGAGCAACCTATATGATGCAACAACAACTCAATAAAAGCAAGGGATCAACACAAGTAGGCTTGCAAAGAAAAGGCAAATAACCAAAGTGGAGCCGTTGGAGGCGAGGATGTGTTACCGGGTTCCTTCCTTTTAAGGGGAAGTACATTTCCATTAGGCGGTGTGGAGGCACAATGCTCCCCAAAAACCCACTAGGGCCACCGATTCTCCTCATGCCCTCACACAATCGAGATGCCTTGATTCCACTATTGGTGCCCTTAAGCAACCGGACCTTTCAAACAAGGTTGGGGCAATCAACGCTTTGGAGTCTCCCAAAACCACAAAAGCTTAACCACAATGGAATATGGCTTGAGGTGACCTCGACCTCGGGTGCTCAAGCACCCAATAGTAACAAAATCCACACTAGAAAGTATGGGGAAGCAAATATCCTTTGGTAGGAATGTAGATCTAGGTCTCCTCCTTCAATCCCTAGCAAATCAACAAGTTTGAGTGGCTAGAGAGGGTCGGGCAAGAAGCTTGAGGCATTAATGATGGAGTGAGAGGGTAAGAGGTAAGCGTGGTAGGTGGAAGAACCTCCTTATATAGCCCCACATAAGTCCAAATTACTGCGTTTTAAATCCGGCGGTAAACCCTTCCTTGTCCTGACCCAAGGACTCCGATGTTCTAAGAACCCTACCAGAAACAAGGCCATCGGGGTAGTAATCGTCATTAAAAATTAAGGACCAACCGCCCAGCCACCGCACAACTACCCGGAAATAGAAGGGTCACCCTTGAAAGGGGGTAGTTTCTTAACCCTAAACCGTGGCCTTGGCGCTTGGCTAAGGTATAAGAGAAGGAACCCGAACCTCCGGGTTGTACGTTGATAAGGAACAACCGGACCAACTTACCACCACCCAGCCACCGGATCAAAACAAAGCCCGGCCTTTAATGGGCGGTGCATTGGAAACAACCGCTTGGTCTTTTGCGAAGTCGGTGGCGGTACCCATGCCCGGAAGGCGGTGGTACCACCGCTTTAACAAAAATGGGAAGCGCCAAGAGCCAGAACAACGCTTGGGCGAAGCGGTACAACCCGCTAAGGAAAACACAAAAAAGATTAAATTAAAATGGGGCACTCTCCGGAAAAGAGGGGTGATGGGGTGTCGGAATGGATTCCCTATTCTTTCCAAAGTGGATTCCTCTTGATAATCGGGATCCTTATGACCAAAGAATAAAAAGCATAGAGGTTCCGCCTTCAATCGATTCCCGAGAGAACCACTAATGATGTAAGCCTAATCCCGAGAACTCAAAACATTTAGCACAAGATTAGACCAACAAAGGGTTGTCATCATCATCCAAAACATAAGGTAGGGAAATGCCCTTTCAGCCGGGGACCCAGCCCGCGAGGATGGAAGGACAAGGATGCGGTTGGCGGTGCCGGTTTTCCTCAAGCTTCACTGGTTCTTCTTCGGCCGCCTCTTCCGGGGTGGCAGCCTCCACCCGTCCGGGCCTGCTTGGAGGGTGGTAGCGGGTCCTTGCCTCACGGCCCCGGTGGCGGGAGGGACTCCCCGGACTCCCGGGAAGGGGTCGAGTCTTCCCCGAGGGCCGGCCGAGGGCGAGCCTTGCATGATTTTCCCTTTCTTTCCTTTTCCCCAAAGGATAGTAGTGTGGGCCCCATGGGGTGTTTTGGGTTACGTTGTTAATCATGGTACTGTTTATGTTACTTTGGTATTGTTCCTCCCCCACCCCAGCGAGGTAATCCCGGCCTCCGGTGGGGGCAACCAAACCCAGTCCGATTGTGTCGCATGCCCGTGGAGGCCGTGGAGGGGTGCTCCTGTAGTGGACCCGGGTTATAAACCTTGAACGAGGGGTAGAAAACTCCAAGGGAGTTCGGCTGCTCCCTCGTGAGACCTTGGCGAAGAAATCGAGGTAGGAGGAAGCAAAAAGTCAAGGCCACAACTCAAAGGCAACAACTTAATAAAACTTCAAATGAGGAACAAGCCAACCGCAGAAAGCAAATGAAAAGGCCGGCCGGCACCTAATCTAGTCTTTGGCGCTTCTCACCAGCAAGGGCTGCTGCCAACGGGGGGGGAGCCCCGGGGCTGAGGCCAGCGCCCAGACTCCGGGCGGTATAGCCCAACTCATTATTCGTGAGAGTGTTCCGCGGCGCCCGAGCTTCACGGCATTGGCCTTCCACAGGCTCCGGGACTTTCTTGGGAAACAAGCCACGAGCATTGGCCCTCTTCACGGCTCCGGGCCTTTTCCAAACCATCAGCTTCCACCGGTCGCCTACTTCCACGGCCTGGGCCTTTGCCAAAAGATGAGCTTCACATGCATTTCCCTTTCCTTGGGCCTTTGCCAAAAGATGAGCTTCCAGGCATTCGCCTTCTTCAGGGCCTGGGCCTTTTCCAAAATATGAGCTTCACGGGCATTCGCCTTCTTCCAGGCTCAGGCTTTTCCAAAAGATGAGCTTCACGGGCATTCGCCTTCTTGGCTCGGGGCTTTTCCAAAAGATGAGCTTCCGGCATTGCCTTCTTCCGGCTCGGGCCTTTTCCCAAAGATGAGCCACGGGCATTCGCCTTCTTCAAGGCTCTAGGCCTTTTACGGGTAAAACCTCCGGAGGTCTGGATGTTCCAACGTTGGATAGGTACCCCCCCGAGTCTCCAAGCCAACCGGGGAAACATGAACAACCTTGAACGGGCCCTCCCACATGGGAAGAGCTTATCGTCCCTCCCTAGAAGAACCCGCCGAACACGAGGTCCCCCACCTCAAGAGTTCGGGGCGGATGTTGGAAGGTATCGCGTAGTGCTTGTTGGTACCTTGCCGCCAAGCGGCCGGGCCCGGCGGCCCTCCCCGGACAAGGTCCATCCCCGCGGGCGCCCCGCCCTCATCAAACGCCCGGGACCAGCGGGCCGACCCGTGAGGGAGGACCCCGCCCATAGACCAGGAATAACGGGGGTCTCCCTAGTCGTTGGCTTGGCGGATGGACCACAAAACGGACTAAAGATCATCGTACCAACCTTCCGAGGCCTCTAGTTTCTTCTTGGAAGTTGGTCTTGAGGCCCCTCGGGACCTGATTGGCCCGCCGCCTGGCCGTTGCTTGGGATCGCCAAAATGTAGCATATCTGCTACCAAGGTTAGCCGATGTTTTGAAGAGGTTTTGGTGAACTATGAACCATTATCGGTGATGATGCGGTTCGGCACCGAACGGCTCAGATGCCCTTGATGAACTTGACCGCGGAACCAAAAGGATGAAGCGGACGGCCTCCTTCAGCCCACTTGGTGAACTTGTCCCGGCGGCGTAAGGTAGCGAAGCCCCTGGCGCCGAGGGAAGGGCGCGGATATCCAGCCCCGGGTGCGAATGGCCACATGAGGGGTATGGTTTGAACCTCCGGGGCCGATGGATCTGCTTCATGGAATTAGGGCTTTGCAAGCCTTCACTAGTTCGACAACCATCGGCGCGAAGGCCAATAAAACCGCTTGGGAAGCCTTGCCAAACGAGGGTCCGCCGATGAATGATGCCCACAGTCTCCACCGTTATTCGCTAGTAGTTCCTTCCCTTGCTCCCGGAGATGCGGCCGGAGGACACATCATTTGGTCGTTTCCAGAACTTTCATCCTCTGCGAACCTGGCTTGCCGCGCCACCGCCTGCTTCCTCCTCCTTCTCCGGTAGGGTCCCTTGTGTTAAGTAGCCCAAGCCTCGGATCCAGCACCCCTCCGAGGTTCCATCCGGGGGAAAGGGGCCCTCGAGGCTGGGCCATAGGCCGGGGCCCCGAGGGGTGGTGGGGAGCACCTCCCAGGCTTTGTGTTCGATAATGATGGCAGGGCCGAGGGCTTGAAAGTCGTTCCTCTAAGGCGCCCGGGCCCCGAGGCAACCTCCTAGAGGCTCGTTTGGTGATGTCGTTGGCCTCTTGATTAGTGCTGCGGGGTACATGTTGTAGCTCCAACCCCCCTGCTTTTCTCCATCCTCCGGACCTCCCAAGGTAGGCTTCCATGTGCTCATCTTTTGGCTCAAAACTTGTTGGAGAAATTGGAGGGCGAATCGCCCTTGATAGTAAGGCGCTTCACCCCTAGGGCAGCGGCGGCCTTCAAGCCCCTTTCCATCTTTCATACTCCGCTATGTTGTTGGAACCTTTTCACCCTTTTGGAAACAGAGCTGCAGGCGAGTAAAGCTTGTCCCGAGTGGGAGATATGAGCACCCCCACCCAAAGCCATGCCCGGGCCCCATCAAGACATGACCCATTTTTCGCCTGCCTTGGGAGAGGATCGATCCCCGGCTTTGGGTCCGTGCCTCCGCCCATTCCCACGAAATCCGCTAAGCGCAGCTCCCTTGATGACTTGGTCATGCTAAATTCGAGTTGAAACGCCAGGTTCAATGTTCCCTCAGCCACCCTTCCGGCTGAGTTAGGGCTCTGAGCACCCTTTCCAAGGGGTATCTGAGACAACCTTGATAGGGTGACCTGGAAGTAGTGCTACGCTTCCAAAGGGCCACCCGGGCGAGGAGGAGTTTAGGGCATGGGGTACCGTGCCCTCGCATCCCGCAACACCGGGCCCGACGGAAACCTGGTTTGCTTTCGGCGATGCTTGGGCGCCGGTGTTGGTGGCATCCCACGGAGGCCGTGGCGCCCCGAGGCGGTGGAGCCCGGGCTGGTTCCCGGGGAGGGCCTCTTGGTTCCCGGCGCGATCCCGCGGCTGATCCTCCTCCCGTGGTAGTGATCTGCGGTCCTTCTTGGCCCTGCTTTGCCTTGACACGGGTAGCTGCCGTGGCTTTGGTCCAAACGCCCTCCCTAACCGCCACCAGGCTGGCCGGGAGTAAGGAGGGCGGCGGGTGAGGACCAAGGGCTCTTGAGGGGGGGCCACCATCACCGGAGGGCTGGTTAGGTATCTCTTGAGATCTTGGAACGCCTTGTCGGCCTCTTTAGTCCATTCAAAGGGCCTTTTTCTTCATCGGGGAAGAAAGGTCCGCCCTCTAACCGGAGATGAAGCGCCCTAAGCGCAACACGCCCTAGTGAGCTTCCGCATCTCTCCGAGGGTCTTTGGTGGGCTCATGTCCCCGGCGGCCCGACCTTTTCGGGTTGGCATCGATGCCTCGGTGGGACACGAGGAAGCCCAAGAGCTTGCCCAGGGGACTCCAAACACACCTTCTCCGGGTTGAGCCACGGGTTCCCGGCGTTGATGCTCAAAGGTTTCCTCCGGTCTTGTATCGGGGTCTTGGCCTCATGAAGTCTTCACCACAATGTTCGGCGAAGCTTCCATATTATTTTTAGATTGCGGGCCCAAGGTGATGTGCATGAGCCCTGAAAGGTTGCGCCTTGCGCAAACGAACGGCATGGGTATAGCGGACACCCCCAGGGTCGAAGGCCATCTTCTTCCGCCTTCCACCGCCATCTTGTTCGATGATCCCGGAGAAGGCATCCAAGAAGCATAACAGGTCTCACTCAGCGGTGGAATCGAAACGATCGGGCGAGGGCGGAACGGATCTTGCGGGCACGCTTTGTTGAGGTTGGTGAAGTCAACACACATCGCTTTTCCTCCTTTCCCCGGCGGGTTGGAACCAATCTAAAAACCGGACCTCCAATGACCCCCAACGGCTTTAGCTTTGGGGTCTCCGGGCGATGAAGGCCTGCTTTGGTGGACTGCCCCCCGCTTTACGTAGGGCATGTTGGGGCCCGTTGAGGTGATGCTCGATCATGCCCCTGGGATCCACGCCAAGGATCGGGCTCCCGCCAATTTTCTTGTGTGCGGCCGGGGAACCCACCGGGGCTTCCTCCCGCCGGGCTCAAGGTTGGCGCCATGGTGAAAGTGGCATCGGGGCCCGCCCTCATCGGCTTTATCTGCTTTCTGCCTTTGTCTTGGGTGAACAAATGCTTTTCTTGGTTAATCGACCCCTTGGGCTTGGGGGTTTCGCTGGGCGGCGTTTGCCGCCTTGCCTTGAAGGCCGAGCTAGTACTGGGCGATCTCCGGTGTCCCCGGAACGGTGAGGACACCGTTGTTCCGGCATCTTCATGAGGTTGTCGGTCGCGCCGGCCATGAATTGGGCCATCTTTGGATAGCCGGGATGGCGTTTAGGGGAGGCCGATGGGGGGCGTGAAATCGACCAGCTCCATGCGGAAATTGTTGTTTAGGTGTCGAAAGTTCGGGATCCAGATCGTCCCAAGGAGCTGGGCGACCCGGTGGCGCCCAAGAAGGGCCGGCTGGCCTGCGGCCGCTTCGGGGTATTGAGGAGGTTGAAGGCCTCCACCGAGCATGTTGAGGCCCGCGCCGCCGGATGATAGTCCCGGTGAACCCACGGCGGATGGTGGGGTGCGAGCATGGGGGCCGCCGAGCAGGCAAGTTGGAGGGGTGGTCCGGTAAAGGCCAGCCTAGCCGGTGGCCCCGGCCGGGGGAGGCCCCGGCAGGGGGCGGGGCCAACCGGCGGACGAATGGCGACGTGGGGTGGAGGGCGGCGCCGCGGAAACCGCCCGGGGGGAGACCGGGAAGCCGGCGGCGTGGTGGGTGAAAGAGCGGTGGGTCCTCCCAAAGGCCCCGGAGGGATTTTGGGCGATGCTTTTGCTCGTTCCCACGGCCGGTGGAGGAAGGTGGCGGGAAACGCCGGGGCCCATCGGCGGAGCCATCCGGGCGATGGGAAGTGAAGCCGGTTCCGCCGGCGTGGGCCCGCGGCGCCGAACATGGAATCCGATGGTCGGAGAAAAGATGAAGAAAATTCGCGCACCTTACCGGGCGCCAAATGTCGGTTTAGGGTTCCGGACCCTTGAGGTTCAACACTAGGGTGCGCACGGAATTTCGCCCTTTCTACCTTCCTGCCTCGGCGACTTCGCTAGGATCTAAACTACGAAAGGAACAACACAAGAGACCGAGTTTATTTGGTTCAGGCCACCATTGTGGTGTAATACCCTACTCCGGTGTGGTGTGGTGGATTGCCTCTTGGGCTGATGATGAACAATACAAGGAAGAACAGCCTCGGGGTCTATTCTTGGTTGGGACGATGAACTTCTAGGAGGATTTCAATCGCCTATCTCGGGTTTCTTGGGTAGGATCCAGATGTCCCTATCTCCGGGTGGCTAGTCCTATTTATAGGAAGGCCCTGGGCCTCTTCCCAAATATTGGCGGGAAGGGCACCAACAATTGGCAATTTTGAAGGGGAACAACGGGTACACTTATCCCGACTAAAGTTGGTCCTCGCTGGTCAAAGGCTCCGGTGGTGGTTTGTTTGGGCGCCACAATGACTTCCTTCCTGCCGGGCTGGTCTTGGTCTTATTGCACCAAATGGATGCCTACTCTCACCTTGCTCCCTTTGCACCAAAGAGGAAAGGAGGACACGGCGGCGGCCTGGCGCCCCTTTTGGTTCATGGCTTGCGCCATGGGCACCTCGCGAGGTACCCCGCCTTGAACTCTCCGGGCCCCTCGTGAGCCTTCCCACAGGGTGGCCGAAAGCTCCACCATCCGCCCATTTTGGCCCCTCGCGAGGGTCTTGATCTTGTGTTGATGAAGATGGGCCGTTAGGCCCCCTTTGAAACCCGCCCAAGAAAGAGGCAGGAATGAACTGCTAGGAGGAGTTCACCGCTCTCTCTTGGTTTCTTGGCTAGGATCCAGATGCCTCTATCTCTGCGTGTGGCTAGTCCTATTTATAGGCAAAGGCCCGGCATCTTCCCAAATATTGGGCGGGAAGGGCGCCAACAATTGGCCATTTTGAAGGGGAACATCGGGTACACTTATCCTGACTAAAGTTGGTCCTCCCGTCAAAGGCTCGGTGGTGGCCCGCTTGGGCTCCCTTGACTTCCTTCCGCCGTTGGGGTCTTGGTCTTATTGCACCAAATGGATGCCTTTGCTTGATACTCTCGCTTTGCTCCGTTGCACCAAAGAGGAAAGGAGGACACCTGCGGGGCTGGCCGCCCGGCCGCCCCTTGGTCGCCATGGCTTGCGCCATGGGCACCTCGCGAGGTACCCCGCCTTGAACTCTCCGCCTCCTCATGAGCCCAGCCGATGAGGCCGCTGAGGAAGCTCCTTGTCGCCCGCCCGGAGGCCCTCGCGAGGGTCTTGAGCTTGCTTGATGAAGATGGGCCGGCTGGGCCCCTTTGAAACGCCACCGGGCGCGGCAAGGGTTCCGGGACCCCTTCCTGAACGCCGATAAGTAGCCCCGGGACCAAACCGCCGGACTTGGCCGGCGAGGGAAGGGGCAAGTGCAACCGCCGGGGCCCTAACAGCCTCCGGCCTTGGGCCCCGGGTGGTTGATTGGGCGGGGCGGACTTTGTTCCCCCATGCCTCCTTATTTTGTGCCATGCTAAGGCGGACTCGTAGTCCACAGCCTGCTCCCTTTTCATCGCCCGGGCCCTCCGCCTTCGTCTTCAACTCCGGCCCGCCTCAATCCAATCTCAACCTTCCCGGCAACAAGGAAGAGGGAAGAAACCCATGCCTCCGCCTGCCATTGCCGGGCAGCCCCCGGGCCGACCGGTCGATCATAACCAATCGAGAGGGCTTGGGCAAGGTCGGTCCTCGGCCACCATCTTCAATGAATGGGAGGGCGACGCCGGCCCCGCCTCGCTTCTCCATCGGCGGATAGCCACCAAGGTCCGGTATTTGCCGGCGCCTGTGGGTGGGGTGGTTCCCCCTTTTCCGATTTCCAATGCTGTGCCTCCCACTATCGGATCCACATGATGCATCCGGTCCCGAATCCATCACCCTTCTCGCGGTCTTGCCCGTTTGTGAGGCAATGATGGGCATCCTTCCTTGGTTGCCTTGTTGTGCCACTTCTTCTCTCTCGCCTTTGTCGGCCCCACCCAATGCTCGGCGATAAGCTTCATTGCTGCACCGAGACAGCGGCCTCAGGATCGACTTCCCTTCCTCCGCCCTCACCGGGTTTCCGGGGGTGGCTATATGTGGGCGGGGGTGCCCAGCCCCTGTCGGGCCATCTTCGCCGCTGTCCCCAACTCAGGGGGGCTAGGAGGCGCCCACGTGTTCCCGACTCATCTTTTCCGCGCCGCTTTGGCTTGAGGGCGCTTAGGCGTGGCGGTGCCCAAGGTGGTGAAGGAGTTCCTGCCCGCCCGGCGTTCCCTCTCCAACGCCATTCTCCCGGATGTGGGCCTTGGTGGGCGTGAGGATCATATGAGGCTCCAGGAAGAGGACTGGCCTTAAGCACTAAGGAAGGTGCTCTTGGTCTTTTGGGACCCCAACCCGGCAGCATCCGGCTTGGGGGCCTTGATGTACCTCCGCCCGGCAAGGACTTTGTGAATCGATGCCTATCTTGACAGTGGGGGCTGCGCCCCTGGCCTCCGGGGCCTCGTGAGAACCAAGGTGGTGGGGCCCAGTCGGCCAAGGAGGCTCTTCCTCAAGTGGCGGGCGGGGAGGCATGAGCCACCGGGAGGCCGAGGGGCCCCCCGGAGGTGGCGGCGAGGGCGGCCATGAGGGAGCAGCCCCAGACTCTGCTTTGGGGGCGAAAGGCACCGCCCCGCGGGAGGCCCCGACCCCAGCTGTTTTTCTTGGTGAGGCGGCCAAGCCAGGCACGGGACGCCCTAGGCGGGTCGCCTTGGCCTTCTTCCTCGCCGCGGGTTGACCCCTGCCCTCGACTCTTGGGTCGTTTCAAATGGACTTTGAGGCCCCGGAGAAGGGAGGCCCTGGGTGGCGAACCCTTTCGTCAAAGCGGGGAAGTCCCGCCAGATAGGTAGCCTTCTTCCTTCCCAGCTCTTGATCCTTCCGTTGTTTTTCCCCGATCCTTGTTCGAGGCCCTCCCCATCGAGCTCATGGAGATGACTAAGGCCATCCTTGTCTCCCCCTCTCCATCGTCCCGAGCACTCCTAAGCGAGCCCTTGTGGTGAGGCCAGTTGGAAGGTGCACCATCCCGAGGCACATCGGACCCGGCCCTGCGACCTTCTTTCTGAAGCCTTCTCATGGCATAGCCAGCCGCTGCACTTTCTCTGGGTGGTGGACCGTGATTGGCCGGGTACCCCTCGCCTTTCAGGGGTGGACTTGCCTGGCCGGGCTTCGGTGTGGCATGCCCGGCTGCCTCGGGCGCCAGCCCCCAGCCCCGTCCGGAGGGGAGTGTTGATTAGCCCCCGGCCCGCTTGGGGCGGATGATGGGTGGAGGGCGCCCTCGCACGCCCGGGAGCGGCCCACTCTTCGCCAAGGGTTTCTTGGAGGGCGGGCGGTGAGCCTTTGGTGGGCTTCGTGATGAAGCCCGGTTCTTGAGGCCGGAGCATGGCCTGGTTCGGGCCCTTGGGGCGGTTTGCCAGCTGCTATCCCGTGATCTTGGAACGAGGAGGCCAAAGGCGTCCGGGGCCCTCGGGAAGTCCATTCCCGGGCCGTTGAGGAGGCCCGGAAGGACCCGGCAAAAGGCGATGGAGGGGGCCGGAACTCCCGGCCCGGTGCCACCCCGGAGGGTAGGTGGAGCTGGCGGGCGGCCCTCGCATTGATGAAGGTGGCCAGGCGACCCAAGGGCTCCCGAAACGGCCAGCTGAAGCCGCCAAACGCAATCCAGTTATGAACGCCGGAGCGGGGGCTTGGTGGCGGTGAGGATGATGTCGCCCCTTGGGAAGCCCGCGCCCGGAGGAGGTCGGATGTCGGTGGAACGGTGGCCCGGAACCTCGGCCGAAAGGAGAGGCTGGGGTTGATCCGGACCAGGTGAAGGTGGACCGCTGCCTTGAGGGTCAAGCCGGGAGGGAGGCGGGTTTGGTGCTTGGCGGGCCGGAGGTAGCGAGGGGTCAACTACCTCCCATGGAGGTGCTTCTCCTTAACGGGTGGGCCAGGCTGAGGCCGCCGCCGCCCGAATCCGGGCGAGATATGCCGGGGCGGCTTCCTAGAACATGAAACACGACCCCATGCTCCCCGCCGGAGAAACCAACACGGCCTTGGGTAACATCGTGAGGCGGCGGCCGGCGGCCGATGCGTTAACCGCCGGCAACCTCGTTCTTCACCGGCGTGGTCCGCAGCTGGAAGGCCGGCCTGTCGGGGCCAATAGGTTGGTTGAGGAGAGGAGTCCGGTTTCCTTTTCGGGCCCCGCTCTTCCGCCATCTCGGAACATGGATCCCCACTTTGACTTGACGCCATCGCCCTTTCCCCGGCCGTCCGGGCGACCGGCGTCGGGTGGAAGACAACGGGATGCTCTCGCCGGGCCTTCGCTTGGAATAATGGCGCGATCGTGGCCCCGGCGAGGGTGGCGTGGTGAATGGTCCCGGCGCCGGGTGGCGGCCAGGGGTGATGGCAAGGCCAGCGGCGCCCGATAGTTGGGCGGTGCTTTGAGGATGCATTGGGGATGTATCCGGGAACCGCTTTCGTTCCGTTTCCAAACTCAGGCCTTGACCGATGGTTGTAAAACATTTTGGGAGGTGGTTCCCCTCATGTAAAACTCCGCCCAGCGTATTAGTGGATGTTACATCCCCATATGCCCGCCAAGTAGTTGGCTAGGGGCGAGCCGGCTAGCTAGTTTACCTTTGTCCCGGCCGGCCCCTGAGAATAACTTAGGGAGGCTGTGGTGTCTCGAGTGTCTCCTAATCGTTCGAGGATCTGCAATGAAAAACCTCCCGAGAGGATGGGGGCCGGCGTCTGGGCTGCCACCAAAGCTAGGGCACTGCTCCGGAGGGGCTCACGAGGGGAGGCGGGAGGCGGTTGTTGCGAGGTTGCTCGAACGAGACTAATCACCCCTTCCCCAAACACCGCAAATCTCAAATTGAGTCCAACTTAAATCCAAGGGGGAAAGCAACAACCAAGGGAAAAGCAATGAAAATAGAAAAATCCCGGCCCGGCACCTACTCTAGTCTTGGACATCTTCTCACCAACGTGGAGCTAAGTGCTGCCCTTTGGGCGTGGGGAGGGCCCGGGGGAGGCCGGGCACCCCGAGACTCGGGTGTACAACCCCCTCATTATTTGAGAGTTTCACAGGCGGGCGAGCTTCACAGCCCGGGCCTTCTTCCGGTTCCGGCCTTGCTTCATATCGCCAGACGAGGGCCCGCCTTTGCGCCACACTCTAGTGCCATCAACGATCTAGTGCCATCAACGGGACCGGGAAACCGAGACCGGTGGGTGGCTGGTTCGCTTCCGTCGCCTGTTTTTCTCCGACCATCGGATCCATGTTCGGCGCTCTCCGGGCCCAGCGCCGAGCCGCCCTTCGCTTCTGGTGCCGTGACGGCTCCGTGGGGGCACCCCCCGTTCCTTCGCTTCCCCGCCGCTACCCCCGGCGGGGAACGACAAGCATCGCCCTAGCATCCATCCATGGGCGAGCCCGGCACCTAACCCCGCCACCCAAATGGTTTCTTTCGTCCCGGCCCGCCTGGGGCCTCGAGTTGCGCCATCGCGGCAAACGAGCTCCTGCGCTTAAACCCCGCCGGCGGCGTTTACGGAGAATGGCTCGACCGACCCGAGCCCGTCCGCCGCAAAGGGCTCCCCGCGCCGTTCCTTCTGGCCGCCCGCCCTTGGTGGGCAGAAACTCCGGGGCGCCCCTTGCCTCCCCTCAAGAAAGGCGCCCGGGCCCCGCGCGGGCCTGGCGGAACCTCCTTCCGTCGGCGCCCCAAAGGCCGGCAAGAAGCGAGCTGCCAAAAGTCCCTCGCCCTCGGAAGCTGCCCGAGCACTCCCTACTCCGGCTCGTCATAACACGCCCCGCCCCAAACCGTAAGACCTCGTTTGCTCCCAGCTTTGGCCGCATGGGACCCGCAGACCAAGCTCTTTCCATCCAAGGCCTCCGGGCCACCGGCCGCCGACCTTCACCACCGAGCTGGGCAAGAATCCGGGGCTGGCAAGTTCGCCGACCTGCCCCTCGCTATGATGGTCGGCCGACCCCGGAGTTCCTCCAGCTCTACAAGCTGGGCATCGGTTTACCAACGGAGGCGGAAGTTCATGGCGAACTGGTTTCCCATGGCGCCAGGGCGGGGCCCGCCGGCTCTTGAACTTGGCTCCGGCACTCTCCCTGGGATGAGATGTGCACCCGCTTCATCGCCAACCTTTTCTGACGGGCCACCCGCCGGGCCAATGCCTCATCAAGCAAAAACCGGGAAACCCCGAGTACATCCGGCTTCAACAACCGGCCTCAAGATTCCCAAGGTGACCGGGAGGCCATCATCTCAGCCTTTCTCCGGGGCGGCGGCGGTGTCAAGATGAAGGAGGAGCTAGCGATGCATGAAACCTATGCACTTCCTTGGAGCTATTCAACTTAGTGACCATGTGCGCCCGGGGGGAGGGCGCCTCCCTCCTCGAGGCCGCCGCAGACCTAGAATAAAGAAACCGGGCCAAGGATGTGAAGCACAAGTGGGATGCCTGCTTGGCGAACCCGGACACCGGGCAGACCAGCCCGATCTTCCAAGGGGGTCGACTGCGGTACCCGACCTCCCACCCACCCCCGGAATGCCAAGAGCTCCGAGCCGGAAGAACGGGACCGGCCGGCGTTCCGACACGGGACCGGGGCTACGGCCGAGGAGGAAAGGAAGCAGGGCCGGAAAAACGTGGCCCTCGCCAATGGTGGCGCGACCAACCTCGTGAGGATCGTTGGCAAGACCCGCCCTGGGGAGGCCGGGGATCAACCTCGCGAGGATCGGCCAAAGGCAACGAGGCCTCCCTCCCTACCGCCCAAGGAGAAATGAGGACCGCCTCGGGGGGGGCCGGGGGCTTCAGAGCCCGGGATCGCGATCCGGGCGGAGCTCAAGCCCTAGCCTCTCAACGATATTCAAGCAAGAGTCTGGGAAGTAAATGCAGTCCTCCCAAGCTCGAGGCCACCGCCCTCTGGTGGGGCGGCACCATCACGTTCAGCTCAGCAAATCAGCTCAAGTCCGGGCCACCGGGTCCTCCCAATGCTCGTTCCCCAATCATCGCAACGTGGTAGTCACCGGGACCCTCATCGATGGCGGGGCAGGGCTCAACGCCCCATCCGTGGAAACATTCAACAACTCCAAGTGCCCTACAATCAACTTAAACCAAGCCTTTTTCCGGTCCCAACGGCTCCACACCCGATTGGGCAGGTCCGCCTCCACCTTCGGGGCCCGCAACAACTTCCGCAACCCGAGCTCATCGACTTGGCGCCGCCCACATTCGCCCCGCCTCCGCCATCCTCGGGTACCCACCTGGCCAAATTCATGGCCGAACCCACCCGGCTAAACGCCCAAGATGCCGGAAGTAGTCATCACCGGTGCCCCAAAGAAAGGCGGGGTGCATTTGAAACGAGCCTTCGGGCCGGATCATTGAAGCCCGGATCCGGGAAGCGGAGGCTTCCAGACCGCCCAAAAGAAGACATCATCCGGCCCGGCCCCGGAGGTAGGCCCCTCGGGGCCCGCCGCCAGGGAACCTCCTTCCATCACATAGGAAGGTGCCCCGGCCCTCCTCAGGGAGGGCTCGGGGGCCTCCCCTGGAGGGCCGCCGACCCGCCAAGGTCCGAGGGGCGCTTGGGCACCACTTGGAAGGGTGTTTTGGCCACGTTCCCTCAAGAAGGAGCAAGGCAAGGAGGGCCAAACCCTCGGGAGTTCGGCAAAAGGCCATTCGGGAATTCGGAGTCAAGAGTCATGAGAGGTGGCCGAGCTTACCCTTGTGGCCCCCATCCAGCGAGGATGGTGGGCTATGTTTGCATCGACATACCGGGGCTCAACCAAGTCGCCCTCGGGGGCGCCTGGCCCTCGCGAGGGGGGGCCGTGGAAGGTCCACCCCACCACGTTCCATGCCTTATGTATTGCCGAACACGGCTGCCACGACAGGCCTCATGAAGGGCATCCCGGAGGCTCAAAGGTCGGCGCCCGCTGCCGGGCGGAGATGGAGATGGTCCGCAATGAACCACGGCGCCTCCGGAGCCCCCAAGGCCCGGGGCCTGGGGGCTCGTGGAGGATCGGCTACCACCACCCACCAGTATGCTACAGGCACCCCTTTCGTCCAACACTATCGGTGACATCTTTCAAGTTTCATTTCCAGTGGGGCGCCCTGGGGCCATCATTCCCAAGCCGGTGGGTCCGCCCCGCGGCATGTATCCCTTTTGCTCGTGTTTTTAGCTTACCTTGTTGGGGGCGCCCTGGGCTGCATTATCCCCAAGTCGCCGGTCGAACCCAGGGCTTCCTTCTTTGCTTTATCTTAGGGCTATGCTTTCACCCATCATGCTTGTTATTGGTGCTTGTTGTGGCACCTTTTCTTCCCGGATGGGAAGCTTGGCGTTAAAGGGGTACCGGCATCGCGACCGGGGCTTTACCGGCTCTCCCCCTCACCCTCTGGTCTTGTCCATGGCATCGCGACCGGCATACCCGGCAAGAGACCAGCTCGAGGGCCGGGACCCGAGGCGAAATCCGGATTCAACCAAGCTTGAAAAGGGGGGTAACAGCATCGCGACCGGGGCTCCTGGGCCTCCCCCACCCCGGTCTTGTCCATGGCGCCGACCGGGCCCACCCGGCCGGGAGACCAGCTTGAGGGCCAAGACCGAAAGGGCGAGAGTCCGACATCAACCAAATTTGCAGGAACACACCCCAAGATAAGGCTCCGCCGGGAAACCCGCTTGGGTAGGGCCCCGGATTTGCCAAGGCTGGCTGGGTGCCCCAATACACCCAAGGCCTTCGGCCTCGGGCCGCCTCTCCAAAGCAACTAACGGGATTTTCGATTGTCATGGCGAACTCGTTCTTTTTGATGAGCCTGGGATGTCTTCAAGGCAGCGCCGGGCGAGGCCCTCACGGTGTCTTCTTCAATCTGCCCCAAAACCGCTTTCACGTTAAGGGGGTACCGAGCATCGCGACTCGGGGCTCCTTGGCTCTCCAACCCTCACCCCGGCCTTGTCCACGGCATCGGGACTGGCATACCGGACGGTGAGACTCGCCGGGGCCGGACCCGAGGCGAGAATAGAAAGGGGAGCAAAGGCGGAGGGAGAGGCATCCAGGACCTTGCCAAGCAACCCCTGATGCCGGGCATAGACCCAATACACCGGGAGGCGGTCCCACTCTTGAGATAAGTCACCCCGGGAAACACTAGCTATCCAGCACCATCCCCCAACTAATGCAATCCCATGTTAGCAACGTCCTCTCCTTTCTCACCGAATGATGGATTCTTGGCTTGGGGGGACCTCGAGCATCGCGACTCCGGGTTTACGGACTTTGGGCCGCCACCTCCGGCCTTCCACGCATCGGGAACCGCATACCGGCGGCCGGAAGCCGCCTTTGGGCCTGGAACTGTCCGGGAGCATCAAGCCCTTGCGAGGTTGAGGGAAGAAACTAAGCTAAACGGAATAGGCATCTCGCCCTTCACGATGAGGATCATATTGACAAACCGTCGGGTTTGTTGGTACTTCCTACATGGCCTGGCTTCCGGCAACGCCCCCGACGAGGTCCATCCCGATGGCGCCCTGTCGCCTCATTGAAGCCAAGGCCATGGGCGGACGCCCGACCTTGGAGGGAGGCCGGCCCATAGACCATGAAGAAGGGGTCCCCAATGGGCGGCGCGGTTGCGGATGGACCCAAACATGGGTGAACTCATCATACCAACCTCTATGCCCTTTTTCTTCAATGTTCGGTCTTGAGGCCCCTCGGGACTTCTTTGCCCGCTTCGGCTGGCTTCTTGGGATCGCCCAACCGGCGTAAATATCTGCTTCCAAAGGGTAGCCGGATGTTTTGAAGGGTGGTGAACCAAACCGTTTTTGGGATGATGCGGTTCGGCACCCAACGGCTCCCGATGCCCTTGATGAACTTGACCATGGAACCGGGGGATGGGTGGGCCCCACTTCAGCCCACTTGGTGAACTTGTCCCGGCGGCGAAGGTAGCGATAACCGGGCGCCAGGAACGGGCCCGGGATATCCAACCCGGGCTGCGAACGGCCCGTGAGGGGTATGGTTCTAACCCCGGCCGATGGATCCTTGGCATGGAATTGGCAGGCCTTAAGCCTTCACTAGTTGACAACCCATTGGGCGAAGGCCAATAGAAACCGCCGGGAACACCTTGCCGCGAGGGTTTGGATGACGAATGATGTCCCAATTCCATCGTGTATATCTTGAAAGTTCCTTCCTTGCTCCCCGGAGATGCGGCCAGGACACATCATTTGGTCGTTTCCTGAGCTTCCATCCCGATGCGCTTGTAAGCTTGCACCACACCCTTCCTACTCCTTCTCCGGAGGTCCCTTGTGTTAAGTAGCCCGACTCGGATCCGGCACCCTCTTGAGGTTCCATCGCCGAGGCGGGTTCTCGAGGCTACCCGGGCCGGGTCCGAGGCGGGTGGGGGAACTCCTCCCGGGCTGTCTTGTGTTGTAATGATGGCAGGCAGGGCTTGAAAACCCGCCTCAAAACGCCCGGGCTCCCGAGGCAACCCTGGAGGCTCTTTTGGGTCGGGCCTCTTGATTAGTCCGGGGTACATGTTGTAGCTCCAACCCCGAACTGTTTTCCATCTTGGGACCTCCCAAGGTAGGCTTCCATGTGCTCATATTTTGGCCTATACCTTGTTGGAGAAATTTGACGAAGCCGCGAATGCCCTTGATAGTAAGGCGCTTCACCCCTAGGGCGGCCCGGGCGGCCTTTCGCCTTCACCCCATACTCGCTATGTTCTTGGAAGACCTTTTCACCCTTTGGAAACAGTGCCGGCGTGGTAAAGCTTGTCCTAGGGGAGAATGAGCACCGCCTAAACCCAGCCGCCATGCCGGAGAAACGCCCCCGGTAATGACCCCCTTTTCCGGCCGCCTCGCTTCCCGGGGAGGATCGATCCCTTCCTTGGGTCCGGTGCCTCCGGCCCATTCGCCCACGAAATTCGCAAGCTTGGCCCCTTTGATGACTCGGTCATCTTTGAATTCGAGGAACGCTTTGCGGTTCAATGTTCCCTCAGGCCCTTGGCTGAGTTAGGCTCCTGGCACCCTTTTCCAAGGGGTATGCTGAGACAACCTTGATAGGGTGACCTAAGAAATCAGCTTCCGGAGGCCACCCAGAAAAGAGCGAGGATGAGTTTATGTGGCATGGGGTCCGTGCCCTCGATCCCCAAACAACTGCGGAACCTTTGGGGCCGGCCGAAGCTTGGAACACGGGCCGGGTGGGCCTCCTTGGAGGCCGGTGGGGCCTCGAGGCGGGAGCCCAAGAAAGCGGGTTGCCCGGGGGAAAGGGGCCCTTCGGCGGCTGCCTCCCAAGGGTTCTTGATCCTCCCGGTAAAAGGATCTCTCCAAGTCCTTCTTGGTCCTGCTTTTGTTTTGACAGGTAGGCCGCCGTGGCTTTTCCTGCTTCCCTTCCCCCAACGGCCATTTGGTGAAGGGGGAAGGTTGGCGGAGGTAGAGTACCAAAGGGCTCTTGAGGGCTTGGGGCCACCATCATCGGAGGGCTGGTTAGGTATCTCTTGAGATCTTGGAAGCCTTTGTCCCTTCTTACCATTCAAAGGGCCCCTTTTTCTTCATGAGTAAGAAAGGCAGCGCCGCCCCCTAACCGGAGAGGAAGCGCCTTGCGCCCGGTGAGCTTCGGATCTCTGAGGGTCTTTGGAGGCCTGTCCTCGGCGGCCTTAATTTTTCCGGTTGGCCTCATGCCTCTTGGGAACGGGAAGCCCAAGAAACTTGCCCAGGGGACTCCAAACACACACCTGGGTTGAGCCCAGGGTTCCCAGCGTTGAGGCTCGCGGGTTTCCTCAGGTCTTGTATCGGGTTTGGCCTCGCGATTCTTCCACCACAATGTCGTCAACGAAGCTTCCACATTCTTCCCGAAAGGTGGGGCCCAAGGGATGTGCATGAGCCGGCGAAAGGTTTGCCGGCCAAGGCAGCATTTCGAACGGCATGCATGTTAGTAGTACACCCCCCGGGTTAGGAAGCCCGCCTTCTACGCCTTCCACCACCAATCTTGATCGATGCCGGAGAAGGCATCCAAAAAGCATAACAGGTCGTTTCCGGTGGAATCAAAATGACCGATCGAGGCTGGAACGGATCTTGCGCCGCTTTGTTGAGGTTGGTGAAGTCAACACACATGCGCCTTTTCCCTCCCTTCTTTCGCAACATTGGAGGTTGGTAAAATTGGATCTTGGACCTCCGAATGACTTCCAGGGTTTCGGCTTGCGGGTCTTTAATGCGTAAGGCCTGCTATTCGTGGACTGCCCGCCTTCGCTTTACGGGCACACGCTTGAGGTGATGCTCGATCACGCCCCTGGGATCCCCCGCCAACCCATCGGGCCCCCAAGCAATATTGTAACTGAAGGAAATATGCCCTAGAGGCAATAATAAAGTTATTATTTATTTTTATTTCATGATAAATGTTTATCATTCATGCTAGAATTGTATTAAGGAAACATGATACATGTGTGAATGCATAGACAAACAATTTGTCACTAGTATGCCTCTACTAGACTAGCTTGTTAATCAAAGATGGTTATGTTTCCCAACCATGAACAAAGAGTTGTTATTTGATTAACAAGGTCACATCATTAGTTGAATGATCTGATTGACATGACCCATTCCATTAGCTTAGCAAACGATCGTTTAGTATGTTGCTCTTTCTTTTATCCATGAAATACATGTTCCCTAACTATGAGATTATGCAACCCGTTTACCGGAGGAACACTTTGGTGCTACCAAACTCACAAGAATTGGGGTGATTATAAAGGAGTACTAAGGTGTCTCCAAAGGCGGATGTTGGGTTGGCTTATTTCGAGATTAGGTTTTGTCACTCCGATTGTGGGAGAGGTATCTTCCGGCCCTCTCGTTACACATCCAAGCCTTGCAAGCATTACAACTAATGAGTTAGCTGTGAGATGATGTATTACGGAAGAGTAAAGAGACTTGCCGTAAAGATTGAACTAGGTATTGGATACCGACGATCGAATCTCGGGCAAGTAACATACCGATGACAAAGGGAAAACGATGTTGTTATCGGTCCGGCCGATAAAGATCTTCGAGAATATGTAGGCCAATATGGGCATCCAGGTCCCTATTGGTTATTGACCGGAGATGTGTCTCGGTCATGTCTACATTGTTCTCGAACCTAGGGTCCGGCCGCTTAAGGTTTCGATGCGGTTATATTATGAGTTTATGTATTTTGATGTACCAAGAAGTTGAGTCCCGGATGTTATCACGGACATGACGAGGAGTCTCCAAATGGCGAGACATAAAGATTGATATATTGGAAGCCTTATTTGGAGTTCGGAATGGTTCCGGGTGAAATCGGGTTTTTGGAACAGGGTTACGGAACCTCCCGGGGTTATTGGGCCTTAGTGGGCCATGAGGGAAGAGGAAGGGCGGCCCGGGGGGCAAGCGCCTTCCCCTAGTCCGAATAGGACAAGGAGGGGCCCCCCTTCCCCTTCCCCCCCAATTCTCCAACTAGGAAGGGGGAGTCCTACTCCCTGGGAGAGGACCCTCCTGCCCGCCTCCCGGGCCGGCCCCTTTGCTCCTTTATATAAGGGCGGGGGGCACCCAGAAACACAAGTTGATCTCGGATCGCCTTAGCCCGTGCGGTGCCCCCTCCACCATATTCCACCTCATATCGTGCAAAGCAAAGGCGAAGCCCGCCCGTAGAAATCAAGATCGTCCCGGTCGGTCGACGGAACTCTCCCCGGCCTCTGGATTGGAGCCCGAGGACGCCATCGGCTGTACGTGTGTCAAGAACTGGGGCCCGAGAAGGCGCCGGGATCGGTCGGATCGGAAGGAAACGCGACTACTTCCTCTTGGATCGCTTCCTTGGTTCACAGGGTCGAGACAACACTTCCCCTCGTTGCTATGCATCACCATGATCTTTGGCGTGGGAAATTTTTAAATTACTAGTTCCCCAAAGGGCATCCGACCTAGGTTTTTATGGTTTGATGTTTTGCACGAGTAGAACACAAGTGAGTTGTGGGCTTAAAGTCATACTACCTACCAAAGATGTCATACTTTGGTTCAGCGGTATTGTGAGAGAAGCGGCCCGGACCGACATTACGCGGCGCTTCCGAGACTGGTTTCAGCCACCCTTTCGTTGCTTAAAGGTGACCGGGGTGTCTCCCTCTCACTTTAGTTGAACCAGTGGTTACGCCCGGTCCTTGAGAAGGTTAAACGGAGTCTATTTGACGAAGTATCGTTGTGGTTTTGATGCGTGGGTGAGATTGGTTCTTGCTTAAGCCCGTAGCAGCCACGTAAAATTTGCAACAACAAAGTAGAGGACGCCTAACTTGTTTTTTGCGGGCATGTTGTGTGATATGGTCAAGACGTGATGCTATATTTTATTGTATGAGATGATCATGTTTTGTAACCGGTTATCGGCAATCAGGAGCCATATGGTTGTCGCTTTATTGTATGAAATGCAATGCCATAATGCTTTACTTTATCACTAAGCTAGCGATAGTCGAGAAGCATAAGATTGGCGGGCGACAACGATGCTCGATGGAGATCAAGGTGTCGGCCGGTGGCGATGGTGATCATGTGGGCTGCGAGATGGAGATCCAAAGCACAAGATGATGATGACCATATCATATCACTTATATTGATTTGCATGTGATGTTTATCTTTTATGCATCTTATCTTGCTTTGATTGACGGTAGCATTATAAGATGATCTCTCACTAAATTATCAAGAAGTGTTCTCCCAGTATGCACCATTGCCAAAGTTTCGTGCCCGGACACCACGGATGATCGGTGTGATAAGCTCCGTCCATCTACAACGGGTGCAAGCCAGTTTGCACACAGAATACTCGGGTTATACTTGCGAGCCTAGCATATGCGATATGGCCTCGGAACAGGAGACCGAAAGGTCGGCGTGAATCATATAGTAGATATGATCAACATAAGATGTTCACCATTGAAAACTACTCCATCTCACGTGATGATCGGTTATGGTTTAGTTGATTTGGATCACGGATCACTTAGATGACTAGAGAGATGTCTTCCTAAGTGGGAGTTCTTAAGTAATATGATTAATTGAACTTAAATTTATCATGAACTTAGTACCGATAGTATCTTGCTTGTCTATGTTTGATTGTAGATAGATGGCTCGCTTTGTTGTTCCGTTGAATTTTAATGCGTTCCTTGGAAAGCAAAGTTGAAAGATGATGGTAGCTTACACGGAACGGGTCCGAAACCGAGGATTATCCTCATTGCTGCAGAAGAGTTCGCCCGGATGCACCGCTGGGTGCCGGCCCTCGCTGATGCAACCCGGCGAAACGTCTGCGAGCAAAGCTGATGACTACTCTATAGTTCAGTGTGCCATGCTTTACGGCTTAGAACCGGGACTTCAACGACGTTTTGAACGCTGGAGCATATGAGATGTTCCGAGTTGAAGTTGATATTCCAAAGAATGCCCGGATTGAGAGATATGAAGTCTCCAATAAGTTCTATAGCTGCAAGATGGAGGAGAATAGTTCGTTAGTGAGCACATACTCAAAATTCCGGGTATTACAATCACTACTCAACGGGAGTTAATCTTCCGGATGATTGTGTCATTGACGAATTTTCAATCACCGCCACCAAGCTACAAAGGCTTCGTGATGAACTATAATATGCAAGGGTTAGTAAAGACTATACCGAGCTCTTCGCAATGCTAAAGGCTGGGGTAGAAATCAAGAAGGAGCATCAAGTGTTGATGGTCAATAAGACCACTAGTTTCAAGAAGAAAGGCAAAGGGAAGAAGAAGGGAACTTAAAAGAACAGCAAGCAAGTTGCTGCCAGGAGAAAAACCCAAATCTGGACCTAAACCTGGCCCGAAAGTGCTTCATTGCCAAGGATGTCCTTTGGAAGCGGAACTGCCCCAAGTATTTGGCGGATAAGAAGGATGGCAAGGTGAACAAAGGTATATGTGATATACATGTTATTGATGTGTACCTTACTAGAGCTTCCAGACACTGGGTATTTGATTGGGTTCTAATATTTGCAACTCAAACAGGACTACGGATTGCAACAACCGGCAAAGGGCGAGGTGACGATGTGCGGGAAATGGTTCCAAAGTCGATGTGATCGCAATGGCCGCTACCTCTAAATCTACCTTGGATTAGTTTTAGACCTAAATAATTGTTATTTGGTGCCGCATTGAGCATGAACATTATATCTGGATCTTGTTTGATGCGAGGCGGTTATTCATTTAAATCGGAGAATAATGGTTGTTCTATTTATATGAGTAATATCTTTATGGTCATGCACCCTTGAAGAGTGGTCTATTTTGATGAATCTTTAGTAGTGATACACATATTCATAATGTTGAAGCCAAAAGATGCAGAGTTGATAATGATAGTGCAACTTATTTGTGGCATTGCCGTTTAGGTCATATCGTTTAAAGCGATGAAGAAACTCCATCTTGATGGACTTTTGGAGTCACTTGATTATGAATCACTTGGCACTTGGAACCGGCCTCATGGGCAAGATGACTAAAACCCCGTTCTCCGGATTATGGAGAGAGCAACAGATTTGTTGGAAATCATACATACGATGTATTGGTCCGATGAATGTTGAGGCTCGTGGCGGATATCGTTATTTTCTCACCTTCACAGATGATTTGCGGATATGGGTATATCTACTTAATGAAACATAAGTCGAAACATTTGAAAAGTTCAAAGAATTTCAGAGTGAAGTTGAAAATCATCTAATAAGAAAATTAAGTTTCTACGATCCGATCGTGGAGGTGAATATTTGAGTTTAGTTTGGTCTACATTTGAAACAATGCGGAATAGTTTGAACTCCGCCACCCGGAACACCACAACGAATGGTGTGTCCGAACGTCTTCGACTTTACTAGATATGGTGCGATCTATGATGTCTCTTAAGATTTACCGCTATCGTTTGGGGGTTATGCTCTAGAGACGGCCGGATTCACCTGAATAGAACACCATCAAAACCTTGAGCGACACCTTATGAACTATGGTTTAGCAAGAAACCAAAGTTGTCGTTTTTAAAGTTTGGGGATGCGATGCTTAATGTGAAAAAGCTTCAACCCGATAAGCTCGAACCCAAATCGAGAAATGTGTCTTCATAGGATACCCAAAGGAGACATTTGGGTACACCTTCTATCACAGATCCAAGGCAAGACATTTGTTGTTAAGAATGGATCCTTTCTAGAGAAGGAGTTTTCTCAAAGAAGTGAGGGGAGGAAAGTAGAACTTGATGAGGTAATTGTACCTTCTCCCTTCTTGAAAGTAGTTTGTCGCGAAACCGGTTTCCGAGACATCTAACCAAATAGGAGGAAGTTGATGATGTTGATCATGAAACTTCGATCAAGTTACAGAATCGTAGATCAACCGAGTAAGATCCGCACCGAGTGGTTACGGAATCCTGTTAAAATCATGCTACTAGATCATGATGAACCTACGAACTATGAAGAAGCGATGGTGAGCCCAGATTCCAAAATGGCTTGAAGGCCATGAAATCTGAGATGGGATCCATGTATGAAAACAAAGTATGGATTTTGGTTGACTTGCCCGGAGGGTAGGCGCAATAGAAAAAGTGGATCTTCAAGAAGAAGAGACCCAGGTAATTTTTGTTTAAAAGCCGACTTGTGCAAAGGGTTTTCACAAGTTCAAGGGAATTGACTACGATGAGACCTTCTCACCCAGGAATGCTTAAGTCCTTCGAATCATGTTAGCAATTGCATTTTATGATTATGAAATTTGGCAAATGGATGTAAAGACCGATTCCTGAATGGATTTTCGGAAGAAGAGTTGTATATGATGCAACCGAAGGTTTTATCGATCCAAAGGGCTAACAAAGTGTTTTTTTGGGGGCCAACACCCCCGGGGGGCCCTTTTTTGGGGGAAAAAATTTTTCCTTCGGGTTTTGGGGCCCTTTTTCCCCTTTTGGGGGCCCCCCCAAAAATAAGGTTTTTGGGGGGGTTTTTTCCCCCCTTCCCCCTGGGCGGGGTTTAAAGGGGGGGGCCCAAAGGGGCCCCCTTTTGGGCCCCCCGGGTTGGGGGGTTTTTCCCGCCCTTTGTCCCCCCCGCTTGGGGAAAGGCTTTGGGGGGGGGGGGCCCCCCCCCCCCCCCCCCCTTTTTTCCCGGGGGGGGGTTTTGGGGGGGGTTGGGGGGCCTTTTTGGGGGCCCCCCCCCCGGGGGGGGGGAGGGCCCCCCCCCTTTTTTTTTTTTTCTTTTGGAGGGGGGGGCTTGGGGGGGGGGGAAATTTTTCCCCGGGCCCCCCAAAGGGCCCCCCCGGGGGGGGGCCCCCGGGGGGGGGCCCCCGGGGGCCCCAGGGGGGGGGCCCCTTGAACCTTTAAAGGGGGGAAAGGGACCCCAACCCCCGGGGGCCCCGGGCCCGGGGTTTTTTGGGGGCCCCCCGGAAAGGGGGGTTTTTTTTTTGGGGGGCCCCCCCCGGGGGGGGTTTTTTTGGGGGGGGGGCCCCGGCCAACCCTCCCCTTTCCGGGGGGGCCCCCCCCATTTTTTTTTTCCCCCCCCCCCCCGGGGGGAAGGGGCCCCCTTGAGGCCCCCCCCCCCCCCCCGGGGCGGGGGGGCCTGGAGGGGGGCCCCCCGGGGCCTTGGCCCCCTTTTTTTTCCCCCCTTCCCTCCCCCCCCTTTTTTTTGGGTTTGGGCCCCGGGGGGGGGGCCCCCCTTTTTTTGGGGGGGGGGCCCGGGGGGCCCCCCCTTTTTCCCCCCCCCCCTTTCCCCGGGGGGTTTTTTTGGCCCCAGGCCCTTGGGGAAGGGGGAAACCCTAAGGCCCCCCCCCCCCCTTTTTCGGGGGAGGGCCCCCGGTTGGGGAAAGGCTTTTGGGGGGGCCCCCCGGGGGGGGGGTTTTTTTTTTGGGGGGGGGGGGGCCCCTGGGGGGGCCCCCCCCGGCCCTTTTAAAAGGGGGCCGGGGGGGGGTTTCCCCCCCCCCCCGGGGGGGGGTTTGGCCGGGCCGGGCCCTTCCGGGGGGGGGCCCCCCGGGCCCCCCCCCCCCGGAAAAAATTTTAAAAAGGGGGGGGGGGGAGGATGGGGGGGAACCCCCGGGGGTTTCGGGGCCCCGGGGGCCCCCTTGGGGGGGAGGGGGGGCCGGGGGGGTTTTTGGGGGGGGGGGGGGGCCCCCGGGGGCCCCCGGGGGGAAAAATTTTTTGGGGGGGGGGTTTTTTTTCCCGGGTGAAAAGGGGGGGGGGGCCGGGCCCCCGGGGGGGGGGGGAAAAAAAAACCCCAAATTTGGGGGGAGCCGGGGCCCCGGGTTTTTGGGGGGGGGTTTTTCCCCGGGGGGCCCAAGGGGGCCCCCGGGCCCCCCCAAAAAAAGGGTTTTTTCCGGGGGCCCCCCCCCTTTTTTGGGGTTTTTTTTCCCCCCTTCCGGGGAGGCCGGGGGGGGAAACCCGGGGGGGGCCCGGGGGGGGGTTCCGGGCCCCGGAAGGGGGGCCCCCCCCGGGGGAAGGGGGGGGGGGGTTTGGGGGGGGGGGGGGAAATTTTGGGGGGGGCCCCCCCCCCCCCGGGGGGGTTTTTTTAGGGGGAATTTCCCCCCCAAAAAAACCCCAAACCCCCCCTTTTGGGGGGGGGGTTTTTCCTTTTGGGGGGCCCCCCGGGGGGGGCTTTTTGGGGGCCCCCTTCTTTCCCCCGGGGCCCCCGGGGAAGGGGGGGGGGGTTTAAAAGGGGCCCCCCCGGGGGGGCCCGGGTTTTAAAAAAGGTCCCCCCAAAACCCCCCCCCCCCGGGCCCCAAACCGGGGGAAAAAAAAGGGGGAAAAAAAGGGGGCCCCCCAACCCCCTTAAAACCCCCCCCCGGGGGGGGGGGGGGGGGGGAACCCCCCCGGGGGCCCCCCAAAAAAACCCGGGGGCCCGGGGGGAAAAGGGGGGGAAAAGGGGGGGGAAACCCTTGGCCCCCCTTTCCAAAAAAAAGGGGGGGTTTAAAAATTTTGGGGGGCCCCCCCCCAAAATTTGGTTCCAAAGGGGGGGGCCCCCCTTTTGGGGCCCGGTTTGGGGGGGGGCCCCCCGGTTTCCTTTTCCCCCCCCCAAAAAAAAAGGGGGGTTCCCCCCCCCCCCTTTTTCCCCCCCAAAAACCTTTTCCCAAGGGGGCCCGGCCTTGGGGGGGGCCCCCCGGCCAAAAGGCCCCGGGTTCCCCCGGGGGGGGGAACCGGGGCCCCCCCCGGGGGCCCCCTTTTCCCCCCCCCCCCGGGGGAAAGCCCCCCCCCCCAAAAAAGGGGGGGGGGAAAAATTTTAAAAAAAAAAGGGGGGGCCCCCCGGGGGGGGGGTTTCCCCCCCCCGGGGGGGAAGGGGGGGGGGCTGGGCCCCCAACCCAAAAGGGGCCCCCCCCAAAGGATTTACCCCGGGGGGGGAAAAAGGGCCCGGGGCCCCCACCCTTCCAAAGTGGCACAAAACCCAGAAACTTCCTCCATGCTCGTGTCGATCATGATCGCGGGCGAAACCTCCTCATTTGGACTCTCCTAGCTCCTCTACCTATAAAACTAGCCCCTCCCCGAAATTTGCGGATGAATTCGCGAGCGAAACCCTAAAATTCCCCTCTCGCACGGACCGTCCGCCCCCGGACATGTCCGCGCCCCTCCTACGCCAATCAAAAGGCCGCCACGTGTCCCCGCTGCCGTCCTCCTCTGCTAGCGCCGCCGCCGAGGCGAGGCCCGATCGACCCGCGCCCGCCTGAAAGCCGCAGCGCCTGCCGCGCCAGCGCTCCTCATCCTCATTTTGGATCGGGAGGAGCCCGATCCGATGCTCCGTCCACCACCGCCGTCGGCCCGCTTCCGCCGGCTCCACCGCCGGAGCACCAGCGCCGCCCAGTCGCGGGCCTCGCCCCGCGCTCGCTTCTCTTCCGCTCGTTTCTCCTCGTTTTCTCGCTTCACGTGATCTTCTTCTCGCATTTCGTGAGCTTACGTTTCATCTCCACGCTGCTCGCTTGCCGCTTAACGCCGGAATGGGTTGGTTTGCTCCATCTACCCATTCAGGCCTTCGGCAACGAGTCCCACGCCTCCTCGCCAGAAGGCTGACTTCCGTGGTCTCCTTGCTCGCGCGTAGGGAAGCACAACCCCGACTCCGCTGGGCTTGTTTTGTGGGGTGAGATTTTGCCTAAGTCCTGCATTTCTTGCATTAATATCATGCCATGTTCATGCATCGTATCTCCATCCGTAGGTCCGTTTCATGCGGCGTGTAATATGTCAAATTATTTGCCTCGTACAGTACTTCATTTCACTACATTGCATCATTTTCATTTGAGCTCATCTTGATGCCCCAAATGCTGTTGGAAGAGTGCATGTTGATGTTAATCTGCTGAAACTGTTATAACTTGCTCATTTATCATTTTTGCCATGATTGATGTGTGCATCCTATGAGGTTGATGTCTACATGTATGTTGATCTATGCCATGCCATCTTTCCAGGGTGCCAACCATGTATTTTTTGTGGAATTGTGTAGTGAGTGCATTGAGCTTGTTAAGTAGGGCAGTTGCTGTTGCTGTTTTTCCTGGCAGATTCATATATTTGTTGCTATGTTAACATGCTTCTACTAATCATTCTATGCATTAACTGGAGATGTCCTATAAACATGTTTTGATCTACATGTCATGCTCTCATCCATTCATGCCCATGGTTGCAATTATAGCCTGCTGGAACATGTTGTTATCTTGCTCCAAACTTGCTTGAAAATGTTTGTCTGCCTGTTAACATTAAGTTCACTTGTTCCCATGTGTTTTCCTAGTTATCCATGCACCCTATGAACTTGCTCTTGCCATTCTTAGCTTTCATAAACATGTCTTCTTTGTATGGTTGCCTTGCCATGCCATGTATTGCTCGTGGTGAGTGATTCAAGCTCACCAACATGCCTACTTTAATGTTGTTCCTGCCATGTATGAATCTGTAGTATAACTTGCCATGTTTACATGGGTGCCATCATATTTTGGTAGCATGCCTTTTTTGGCTCATGGTCAAGTAGGGACTTTTGATCTATGCTTTTAGTAGATTCATGCCATGCCTTTGTTTGCCATGATAATGTTCCTGTAACATGTTGTTTGCTTGCTCTAAACATTGCAACTCGATGTTATTTCCGCAAAGTCTCAATCTGTTATTATTTGCAATCTTACCATGTGTTTTTGAGCATGTTCTAGTTGTTTCGGAGATAGCCAGTTGTTCATGTTTTGTAGTGCTTTACCTGTACTTTCATATGCCCATGCCTTTTGTTATTATGTTGGGGTGCTGTAGCATATTGTTTTGATGCTTGCAAGATGCCTAATTGCTGTTTTGGACAGATTGTTGGTATGACTAAAGTAAGTGTATGTGTTGAACTGTTGTCTGCTTTGAGTGCCATCTCATATGAAACTTGCTTGATCTTTGCATGTTGATTCATATTATCATGTTGCATCCTTGCTTTGGTGTGTTTTCTTGATGTTTGAGTGCATTTTGCATCAATGCCATGTTTAACTTGTTTTGCTCATATCTTCTAGGCAGTAGTCCTAATCTAATGAACTTTATATGTAACTTGACTAGAATTTCATGTAGATCCTCTTGTTGCATCTTAACCCGCTGTTTAACAACTTCTGAAACATAAGGTTTATTCAGTTCTGGACCAATTTCTGAAATTTGCATATGAGGACTTACCGGAATTGTTATATGTTGTTCCGGCCTCATTTAAAGTTGCCTTGATGTGTTGTTCTTCGTTTGCATCATCTCTTGCCATGAGTAGCTTCATGTAGCCTTGTCATCCATCATGCTTGTTGTGCATCATGCCTTGTTCATGTGTGGTGTGTTTACCATGTTGTGTGCTTCTTCTTGTTAGTTCCTACTTGCGATGCGTCGAGGATTCATTCGCTCACGGATGTGTCTCGTCTTGTGGCTTCATCTTCTTCATGGACTCGCTTCTTCTTCCTTGCGGATTTCGGCAAGATGACCGCTACCCCGGATCTCTACTACTATCATTAATATGCTAGTTGTCTCGCTTCTATCGCTATGCTGCGCTACACTATTACTCTTGTTTATCAAGCCATCCCAAATTGCCATGAACCTCTAACCTTTGACACCTTTCCTATGCAAACCGTTGTTTGGCTATGTTACCGCTTTTTCAGCCCCTCTTATAGCTGCTATAGTTGCAGTGAAGTTGAAGATTTCTCCATGGTGGACAGGGTTATGTTGGGATATCACAATATCTCTTATATTATTAATGCATCTATATATTTGGTAAAGGGTGGAAGGCTCGGCCTTATGCCTAGTGTTTTGTTCCACTCTGCCGCCCTAGTTTCGGCCATACCGGTGTTATGTTCCTTGGATTTTGCGTTCCTAACGTGGTCGGGTGATTTATGGGACCCCTCGACAGCTCGCTTTTGAATAAAACTCCTCCAAAGAAGGCCCAACATTGGTTTTACCATTTGCCTCACCACCACCTATATTTCCCTTGGGAGTAATTAACCCAAGGGTCATCTTTATTCAGCCCCCGGCCAATGCTTGTCTAAGTGTTGGTCCAAACTACGCTTGGCAGCCGCCACCTCCGGGAAACATGAGGTCCTGGTTTTAGTTGTACGGACTGCTTCATTCCGTTGGCTGTGAGACGAGATACGCTGTGCAGCTACTATCGTGGATGCTCTGTGACGCATCGGAAGGTCTTGCTGGTCTTGGTTTTACCATTGTCGAAATGTCTTGTAAACCGGATTCCGAGACTGATCGGGTCTTCTCGGAGAAGGTCTATTCCTTCGTTGATCGAGAGCTTGTCATGGGTTGTTGGGACACCCTGCAGGTTATAAACTTTCGAGAGCCATGCCCGCGGTTATGTGGCAGATGGGAATTTGTTAATGTCCGGTTGTAGATAACTTGACACCGATCCGAATTAAAACACATCAACCGCTGTGTAGCCGTGATGGTCTCTCTTCTATGGAGTCCTAAGTGAACACCGGTTTCTCAATTATGATTGACATAAGTAGGTGTTCGTGGATCACCTCTTGATCATTGCTAGTTCACGACATCGCTCCTTTGTTTCTCTTCTCGCCTTCATTTGCGTATGTTAGCCATGTTCATATCATGCTTAGTCACCCAACTGCAACCTCACCAGGTATTACCCCTTCCTTTCCCATTAAGCTTTTGCTAGTCTTGATACCCATGGTAATGGGATTGCTTGAGTCCTCGTGGTTCACTGATTACTTACAACAACAGTTGCTATGTGTACAAAAGTTTATGCGATGATCATGACGCGAGAGCGATGTCTTGCATGCGTTGAGTTCTTTCTTCTTCGCTTCTTCGATCGTGGGATAGGTTCTGGCAGTCGGCAGCCTGGCTAGCAGGGTGGATATTGTTTGAGTTTTGTTTATGACTCATCCGTAGTCGGATGTTGTTCTTGTATGTTGTATTGTTGTAATCGTGTGGCATTGTATGCCTTTTGTATGTATCCCCATCTATTATGTAATGTTGATGTAATGATATCCACCTTGAAAGTTGCCCAATATGCGGTCTATCCTGGTGGGACCTTCAGTTCCTTTTGATAGGGTCGCATATTGGGCGTGATAAATACCTTTCTTGTGTGCGACATGTGAACCCGACTGTGGCTTCCTCCTACTCAGCTCAAGGTTGGCGTTTCTATGGTGAAAGTGGCGCATGGGCCCGCCCCTCGCCGACGTGTATCTCGCTGGTCTCTGCCTTTGTCTTGGGTGAACAACTGCTTCTTCAATGGTTGGCGAGCCTTGGGCTTGGTTTTCTGGCCGGCGGGGTCAGGCCGTTATTACCGCCTTGAAGGCGAAGCTTGAGTACTCGCAGTCTATTACCCGGTGGTCTCCGGGGCACGTAAAGAGGACACTCGCTGTTCTGGGCATCTTCTATGAGGTTGCACGCCGGGTGAGTCGCGTGCCATGAATTGGGCTAGTGTGTGGATAGCCGAGGATGGCATTGTAGAGGTCCGATGGGGGCGATATGTCGTAAATCGACCAGTGCCGGCGCGCGGAAATTGTCATAGCCGGGCCGAAGTTACCGGGAGCCGGATTCGTCTAAGGAGCTGGAGACGCACCGCTCGATTTATCGAGAAGGGCCGGCTGGGCTGCAGCCACTCCCCGGGTATGCAGAGGAGGTTGAAGGCCTCCACTGAGAGCACGCCTGAAGCTCAAGCGCCATTGCCGATGAGAGTCTCCGCAGATGTTTCACCGGCGATGGTGGGGTGCAGAGTATGGGAGCGACCCAGCAGGCCGAAGTTGGAGGGTGGTCTCTGAGTCAAGGCCAGTTTGGCCGGTGACTCCCGACCGTCCGGGAGCCCTCACAAGATGGGAGGCGAGCATGACCATGCACGGGATTTAATGGCTTGACGTATGACTGGAGGGGCGGCGCCGCGAGACGCCTATGAGGGCTGGCGACACCGGGAAGCCGCGCGACGTGGTGGGTGAGGAAGAGGTCATGTGGGTTCTCTTCCTAAGAGGCCCCGGAGGGTTGCCGGGATGATGTTGCTGCCTGTTCTCGCCGGGCTTGTGGCGGCGCGGCGCGGCAGAAGGGAATGTTGAGGGCGTCATTTATCGACGTTTTTTCATATGGGCTGACACGGGAAGCGAGCGCGTTCGGCGCTCGGGCGCTGGCCCGACGAGCGCCGATATGGATGTGATGGTCGGAGAAGAACAGTATGACGAAGACGCATTCCGCGACACACATGCTCGGCCACACTCTCGAGAATGCATAATCGCAAGCTCGGTTAGAGGTCGAGGGCTTTGGACTCCGAGGACGAGCTCCGGACATTCTAATCTGGGCAAGCTTTTGCGTTAATGCGGGGGGTACCTGAGCATCGTGGACTATGGCTCCTACCGCCTCTCCAGCCCTCACCCTCTGGTCTTGTCCACGGCATCGCCGAATTCCAAGCATACAAGCGGATTTACTTCAAGACCAGCTCCGAGGGTCGGGACCGGAGGACGAGAGTTCTAACATCTAAACCAAATTTGCAGAACACACCCCAAGATATAGGCTCAGCTGCCAAAGCAAAGAACTCCGCTTTCTGTAGGGCCTCGTGAGTCCCTCGGCTATTCACGGGTGCCCCAATACACCTCGGCTAGGCCTTTAGTGCCTCGTCAGCTTCTCTCCAAAGCAATTAAATGACGGATTATCGATACGTCACGACGAACTCGCTTCTTTCTGTGATGAGCTCACAGGATCTCTTCAAGGAACAGCTGCCAGCGATATTCCCTCACGGTGTCTTCTTCACTCGTCTGCAAAACCGCTTGCATGCTGTAAGGGGGGTACCCGAGCATCACGACTCAGGCTCTTACAGCTTCTCCAGCCCTCACTCTCTCGCCTTCGTCCACCGAGATCACGACCGCATACCAGCGACGGGCTGAGACTCGCCGAGGGCGGGACCCGAGGACGAGAGCAGAAAGGGGAGCTGGCTACAGAGGAGAGGCACGCGAGACCACGCCAAGCAACCCTCGTGATGCCAATGAATAGACCTCCGCAATACACCTGTGGAGCCGGTCCCGACTCTTGAGATAAGTCACCGGAAACACTAGCTATCGTGAGCACCATCCCTCAAGAGACCTAATGCAATCCCGCAGTAGCAATGCCGCCTTCCTTTTCACCCAATCGATGGCTGCTTGAGCAAGTGCTGGGGCCTCCCGAGCATCGCGACTCGGGGCTCTACTGAACTCGGGCGCCACCTCCCGGCCTTGACCACGGTGATCGCTGACTGCATACCAGCGACGGCCAGGCCGCCAATTTGGGAATCGGACTACCGGGCGCAGAGCATCAAGCCCTCGCAAGGTTCGAAAGGAAGAAACTAAGCTAAACGTAATAGGCATCTCTGGACCGCTTCACGATGAGGATCATATTGACAAACGGAGCTACAAACACCTTACAAGCTCCCCACGGGTACATTCTTGGCTCGCGCAGAACAAATGATTTGGTATCCTAAGGAGTCCTAACTACAGTGAACCTCCACGGCACACGCCCATCATCAACAGTGGTTACTCGCCACCGACGCCAACCCCATCCAGTATCGCGCGGCGGCGGCGTTTGAGCGAGCCCGCCTCGCCTCCCGGGAGCGGCGCAGGCTCGGGGCTCATAAGCTATCATCGCCGCCTCCCGAGTCGCTGGCGAGCCTCGGGCGGAGTCAGCTGGATCTTCCGGCGCCTCCATCGCCTCGAGAGGAGCTGCCAGGAGCGGTTAGCCTGCCTCGCCTCGCCAGTGGCAGTGGTCCCGACCGCCTCTCCCGGCAAGACTTAACCGGGCGACCATCCGCGATCAAGACCTTTGAAGAACATCACCGGTTAATTGTCACGGTCGCATCAAAGTGGATCGTGGAGAGCGCCTTTGTCCTCCTGGGCAAACCGGAAGTATCTCGCCCCATTTCTTTGAGTCATGGAAGACCTTGCCCGGGCAACGATCGCGACTTCAGCCCCGTCCCGAGGGTGCTGGCAACAAGGCACACAGCCAGAGCCTCAGTGGGTTCCCTTCTACGGGATGATGGAGGCGAAGAAAGGAGGAAGGCGAATCCAAGACCGAGGAGGCGGGCGGGCGTGGAGCACTTAATCCTTTCGGAGGAGCCTTTCGGCGTGGACTCAGTGGGGAAAGACGACACTCGTGACTACTGGCAAGGCCGGGATGCAAGGCGCCGCCTGGTGGCGCTCGCATCGACGCATCAGAGTCTCTTGATGAGGGCGATAAGGAAGTGGGGAACCTGGTGGTGGCCGCCACACAGGGCCTCAAGATTTCTCGGGCGGGCGCCACCACCCGATGGCAGAGGGCTAGCCGCTTTTGGCGGAAGCGGTCAGATCTCTCCTGGAGCCTTTCTTCTCTCATGGAGAACCGGCGGATCGGAGCCATTGCAGCAAGACGGAGCAAGGACCAGGAAGAAGGAGAAGCAAGAAGGGATAGACTGAAGGGCACGCGACATGCCGATTTAAATCTAGAGGAGGCCAACCGCACCTCCATGATCGCAGTAATCATAATCGCTCGCATGTCGGGACTTGTCAATTTCGTAGAATGCCAAGGCGCTTATGGGGAAGTGGAGACGCCCACGCTCAATCAATTCATACACGCTGCCTGTCAGAATCAGTTAGGGCTTAGGCGCAGCGCGCTTTGCACTTGCCCCTCTCGGCCTCGCCTGGGCAACTGGGTTCGGTATCGTCGAAATTCTGAATCATGTTCCCAGCCTGAACTGGCATCAGATTGCTCAGCGACATCATTAGCGGCTGGGCCATCTTGTTCAGGCCAGCTGGGCGGATGACAAGGAGCTCAAAGCGCGGCCTCATGCAGGCAGTTCACGAGGAGGCTGGAGAGTTCAATTGGGTATTTTCACCAGGTTAGGGCTTGAGATCCCTCCGGGCCTCGCCATGTAGACAGCTTCTGATGAGGCTACCGAGGAAGTTCCTTGTCATCCTTTCTGCGAGGATTGGCTCTCATGAGGGTCTTGAGCTTGTGTTGATGAAGATGGGTCATGCTGGCCCCTTTGAGCCACGCTGGCGTCAGCAGTGCAGACTCTGGGGACCCCTGCTCCTGCAACAATCGACATAACTCTTGCATCATATAATTTGCTTCTTCGGAAGTGCTTTACTTTGACCTTCCCATTGATCTTCAAAACTTAAACCTACCCGGGAATCATAGTAGTCGTTGGAAAGGGGGATGGGGGAAGAACTTTAGCGCTTGTTGCAACCTCGCTCGAGGTATTTCTCGATTTTCGCCGTAGCAACGCATGGGCATTGTCCTAGTTGAAAGTGAAAATCTGAGTATGCATAAACACAAAATAGCCAAATCTTGTTACCCAAGTCCACGAGCCCACCCGACGACATCGGTTTTGCAAGCAACAGCATGTACTCCTATCGCTTCAAGCCTACCGCACGATCAACACACGATAAAACCATCAATCCACACTCATGGTTCTTCTTCCTTCTCGAACACCAATTTGACATCCAACCCCCAATTGGCATAGCCGTAGCCTTTGAGAAAAGGGTTTCTCCGCTTATATTATAAAGCAAACACCGATACATCTAGCTCAACAGCCATACAACACGATAAGCCCAAAAGAAAACAAGAAGAAGAAAGAGAAAAAATGTTGGCACCGGCAGATCAATGAAGAAAGGAAGTTCGCAACCGCTGACCCTCCCTAAGAAGTACCACCACGCCCCAAAGATCCGTAAGCACCTCGCCTCAAGCAACACTCTTCAAAAGGAATGCGACGCTGCCATTAATCGCCGCCTTCAACAAGTTCTAGGGTTTCCGCACGCGAGGGATAGTGGGCGCTGTGTCAAACCGGCGGATCTCGGTAGGGGTCCCATCGCAAGGCCAAGGCTGATGGTAACAAGAAGTAAGGACACAGATGTTTACCTGTGTTCGGGCCCTATCGATGGAGGTAAAACCCTACTTCCTCGCTTGATTAATATTGATGATATGGCTAGTACAAGAGTAGATCTACCACGAGATCAGAGAGTAAACCCTAGGAGCTAGCCTATGATGATATGAATGTAATTGTGATCGGCCATCTAGGATCAACCTCTCCGGTTTATATAGACACCGGAGAGGGCTAGAGTTTACATGGATTTGTTACAAGGAAGGAAATAAAATATCCGGATCGCCAAGCTTGCCTTCCACGCCAAGGAAAGTCCCATCCCACACGGGCCGGAGTCTTGAGTCTTGTATCTTCACGCTCAATAGTCCGGACGCAGTACAGAACCGTTGTCCGGATACTACCTAATCCAGACTCCCTGGGAAGGGGTACACCCGACGCCCCTCAGAAGGTCCGACAGCGCCAGAGGCGCCATCGCATTGGTGTCGGCCAGCCGATTGGGGTTTCTTCCCACCCACAACCACCACACCACCGTGCATTTCAAGATGCACCACCTCCTGGCCACCCACCAGCTTTTGACACCACGACACCTGACAACCTCACCCTTCATTGGAGCTCTCAACACAAGACTTGAGAGGAAGAGGGACACCAGCCACGGGAGCAACCACAACTCGACCGCCGGAGGGGACAGCTCCACCGCCATAGCCGAGCCGACCGACGTGGGCAACGAGGACTTGCCAGCCTCGATGGCCCAGCCGCCCACGTGACCTTGACAGTCCTGCCACCACACCGCAGCAGACACCGTCTAATGAAGTCCTCACCGCCCGAGACCGCTGCACCACGCTTCACGACCAAGGAACCTCGCCGCCGAAAGCACTCAAGCCACCGGCGCCGCCACAACCACAAGACTGCATTACGGGGCTAAGGGCCGCACCACCGCCGCCGAGCCACCGGGGTCGGGCACCACCACCGGCGGGCCGCACTAATGCCGGGCCGAGGAGAACCGCCGCCATCCACCACCGCCCACGTTAGGAGGAAGCCGCGCGAGGGGAGGCCCGCTACGCCAAAGACCACACCGCCGAGGCCCGGCGGCGGGAGGAGGCAGGGCGGAGGAGGAACACTAGAGGAGGAGCAGAGAGGTTTTGCCGCCGGCCGGGAGGCGACGCTGGGTACGGGAAGGAGGGAGGACGAGGGAAGGGAGCTGCTATAGGGGCGGCGACGGCTTCGCATGGCGGCGGGCTCCCCACTGGGGAGCCGCCAGCGAGGGAACCATAGGAGCGGTGGGCATGAGAGCGGCTGGCGCGAACTCTGCTAATATATGTTGTTAGCCGTAGCCTTCGCTGATGAATGGACTTGTGTGCTTGTTTGTTATGTCATGTGCATGCATTAATGTGTGCTCCTCTAAATAATGACAGCACACCAACGGCATGCCATACTTTTATACAAGGAAGAGGATGTACAAGAAGCTCACATCGGATGCTTCCAATGCAAGTTACAACACCCACCCACACCATCATAAATCTAATCTTGACTTGACGAAAAACTATAAGTCCCTCCTCGCTCCTGACTTTTCCATTCCTCCCATTCTACTTAAAATGAGATCTACAAGGTCCGTGGATCGCATTGTTATCTTGTGTTATCAAACACCCTAGCGCTTTCTATGTTTCCAAAGATGCCAACTGAGGAGGACTAAAATGTGTGCTCCTCTCATGCACTATTATTTGTGAGAGATTTTTCAGTGTAGTTAAGCATTTTGCAAGAAGCGCTATAGTTCATTGCATTCCAATTAGTTAATTTGCTTTGTGTTGGCTTTGCGCCTCGCTTCACAAGCTCATATTTATAATATAATTAAGAAAATATAATATAACTCCAAGGATACATGTGCTATTACATAAAGTTATGAAGCGCTGAACTAAAATAAAAAGTATTGAGATGTTTCACATGCATCGTGGGTCATTATTAATTTTATTAAGAAAACTAGACTTGCTCGTAGACTCATCACGCCGTTAGGTTAAAGGATTTTCTATTCCTCCAAAATAAACAAATGATCAAGTATATATACTAGCACCATCACAACAATAAAGTTCACCCTATCCTTGCAACAGCTTTGTTGTTCTGCTGTTTCAACCTTACAATAGTATGTTGTTCTCGCTGCTCCCTACATGTTGATTGGCCATGTAGGAGAATAAGATCCTGGTTTGTCCGAACCAAGCAATGTTTAGATCCTTATTCAAATGAAGTAACCTGGATTTCTGTAACCGTAATTCCACTTGAAGATTTGCACATCACATCGATGGAAATCGGACAAATGAATGCCTCTTGTCTTCAATTTTTAGTGTTTGGGTAGGTGAAGAAAAGCGAGAATATGATGTGCACGTATGTAACTTAACCAAGAAACCGATCCTAGGATGTAATGGAAATAATTGATTCAAGAACTCGCATCAAGGCCTTGTGCTGGCTATATATGAGAGAGATGTGTGTGTGTGTGTGAGAGAGAGAGAGAGAGAGAGTGGTTCCTGGTTTTATTTCTTTCCCACGCTACAATCTAGATTAGTTACTATATTGAATAAAACAACACGGTTAGGTGCGGTCCAAATATTTTGGGTGGATGTGATCACGTGGTACAATAAATTTACCTCACAATAATCATTCCATATGAACGATATAATTCTACATAATAGATCTCCTTTCATGCTTTGACTTCCCACTTTGCACACATCTACATGCATAGACTTATGTTAAATAATGCAATACTAACTTTAGGGCTAAAATGGGCTTAGGAAGCAAAAGTAACACAAAACTCAGACAGATAGGTTGGGTGTAAGCAAGTTACATGACCAGTGTGTGCATGCTAAATGCTCGCACCTTGAGTGCATCATGCGTAATATAGAGCGGAGTAGTGAAATAATTAGAAACGGAGAAACAATGGCAATGGCAATGGCAATCAAGTCCGCTGCCTCGCTAAATGTTTTGTTGGTTACAGCTACAATGCCATGACCATGTAGGGGATGTCAATTTTTTGAAGATGCAATTTTGAATAAGTGCCATTTTTCACAATTCTCTACTTGACAACAAGACTACTACACATCGATTACAAACTGAATTTTACTTATGCAGTTCTTTTCCTTTGATCAATGCAATGAAGCAATCGAAATAACCTCAGATCTCTTTGCTTTTTCCTCAAAAAATAGGGGGAAATGTATCAATAAGGATAAGACACTGCTTTCATCCTATCATAAGCAAGTTGTTTAATATTAGTGATTAATATACTAATCGCATGGGACATTATCGAAACGCTCTCGCTACTGTGAGTTTTTTTAGTTTTGTCCGAGCATCTTAATTTTGTAAAATGTGGTATACCGATGGCTCATGAGGATAATTTCCACTAAGTACTCCTGTGAGCCTACATATGTTCTTCTAAGCACAACTGTATATTTTAGTCATCAGAAATGAAATGATCGAAATGCATGGTGCATTTTTTCGCAAGTAGTATCCTTAGGTTGTCGTGCACTAAGTAGAGATACTACTTGTGCATCCAAAACCCTTAAACCCTATCTTGTTTGAGAGTCCACCATACCTACATATGGATTGAGCAAGATCCTTCAAGTAAGATGTCATTGAAAAAAGGGCAATAAAAATTGCTTATAAAAATGTGAGATCGCTTTAGTGTTAGGGAAAACCGAGTGTTGTACTAACTTGTGATGGTGAAGAATAAAAGCTATTGCATCACATAATAAAGGTTGCCATCACAAGGGCAATATAATGTGACGTTTCTTGCACTAAGGGGTTGAGCATACAAACAAAAAGCGATGGCAACCTCTATTTCCTCTCTAAGGGTCTATCTTTTACTTTCATGTATTTACTTTCATGCAAGAGTCAAAGTTTTTCTCTATTCCTTTTATTTTTCTCCTTTGGCAAGCATCATGTGGTGAGGAAACATCTAGGCGATATGTCCAGTTGAATATTGGTGGTATAAGTTATTATTGTTGACATCACCCTTGAGGTGATTGTGTTGGGAGGCTAAACTATAAGGCCCTATCTTTCTTTGTGTCCGGTTGAAATGTTTTGCTCATGTGTACGTGAGTGTTAGTAATCATAGAAGACTAAATGATGGTTGAGTATGTGGACTTTCCTAAAGGCTCCGATACGTAACCCTTCCTGAAAAGATGATGAATTGTAGTTGCAAAGTTGACTAAGAACATAGTTTGTCGGTTTCTAATAGATTTTATGCTTTATACTTTGATGTTGTGATGAATTTTCACTTGTTCATGAGAAGTCTATGATAAAAGTTTTATATTAAAGTTTGCTGCTGTTATAATAAGTCACATGATGCTGCTATGTCCGTATTTTTGTTTTTATCGACACCTCTCTAAGCATGTGGACATGTTTTTCGATTTCGTTTTCGCTGAGGACAAGGGAGGTCTAAGCTTAGGGGAGTTGATATGTCCATTTTGCACCATGTTTTCCTAATGTTATTTATGTCATTTTATTGTATAATAATGCTTTTTGAATAATTCTAATGCCGCTTTCTACTAATATGCAAGGTATGCACAAGGGGAGAACTCCTAGAATCGGAAATCTGACCCAAAAAGCGCACGTCAAGCTACCTATTCTCGCACAACTTCAAATGAGCTGAAACTCCTCAAGGAATTTTATGGAATATTTAATAAATATTGAGGAAATATACTGGGGCACACTGTAGGCACAACCCACCGGCGCGCCAGAGGCCCATGCGCGCGCCTGTGGTGTCGCCTCCCCGCCACCTACATTGCCCATCTTCCGTATATAAGTCATTTTGACCTAGAAAAATCAGAGGAGGACTTTGGGATGAAACGCCGCCCGAGGCGTAATCTGGGCCGGAGCACTTTGTCCTCCCGGCGGAGCGATTCCACCGGTGAACTTCCTCCCGGAGGGGGAAATCGTCATTATCGCTATCACCAACAACTTTCCCATCTTGGGAGGGCTAACTTCATAAACATCTTGACAGCACCAACTCCTCTCAAACCCTAGTTCATCTCTTGTGTTCAATCTTTGTATCAAAACTATAGATTGGTTCTTGTGGGTGACTAGTAGTGATGATTACATCTTGTAGTTGATTACTATATGGTTTATTTGGTGGAAGATTATATGTTCAGATCTATTATGCTATTTAATACCTCTTTGATCTTGAGCATGGTTATCATTTGTGAGTAGTTACTTTCATTCTTGAGGCCACAGGAGAAATCATGTTGCAAGTAATCATGTGAACTTGATATGTGTTTGATATTTTGATGATATGTATGTTGCCATTCTTAGCGGTGTCATGTGAACGCCGACTACATGACACTTCACCATATTTGGGGCTAAGGGAATGCATTGTGGAGAAGTTATTAGATGGTGGGTTGCTAGAGTAATGTGCTTAAACCCCAGCTTTATGCGTTATTCAGTAATGGATCGATTGATCCAAAAGTTTAATGCTACGGTTAGAATTCATCCTTAATACTTTTCTCGTAGTTGTGGATGCTTGATAGAGGGTTAATCATAAGTAGGAGGTTTGTTCAATTAAGAACAGCACCTAAGCACCGTTCACCCACATATCAAATTATCAAAGTACCAACACAAATTAAGCCAACTTGATGAAAGTGACTAGATGAAATTCTGGTACCCTCAAGAACACTTTGCTTATCATAAGAAACTGTTTTGGCCTGTCCTTTGCCTCAAAAGGATTAGGTTACCTTGCTGCACTTTTGTTACTACTATCATTACTTGCTCGTTACAAATTATCTTGCTATCAAAATACTCACATTTACAATTTTAGCACTTGAAGACATTACCTTGCTAAAACCAGTTGTCATTTCCTTCTCGCCTCCGTTGTCTTCGACACTCTTACTTATCGAAAAGGCTACAATTGACCTTATATACTTGTGGGTCATCACAATGCCCAATATGTTTATAGGAGTTTTGACATGCCATGCTTTTATGGGTCCGCTTGTGCACAAGCTCTACACCCCGCTTGTTCAGATCTCGCAACATCTAATTTTGGATTAAATTCCATATATTTCCTACCACACGGGAGATGATTTGTCTAGCCTCACCATATGCTTTAGAAGTGTCTAATTCGCATTGTAAAAAAAATATCGAACAATACTATCGCAACATCTATGAAAATCTAACTAGTAGTACCTACACCGTCCCTAACATCCAAACTCCAAAATATTCAAGCCTTAATGTTTTGAGTTTCATTAATTTGAGTTTCCAGTTTTTTTAGGTTTCCCAAAGGTACATAAGTTGATGGAGGTTTGGTAGATCTATAAGCTGTCAAGATTTGGAGGACCTACAAAGTGTGTTGTTTTGGATTATCGACATTGTATGCTCATTTTTGCCGCATGGCACATCTAGAAACATATGTACTTTTCTTTTGTGGCGATTTCATGCATGTATGTAGAAACATATGTATTTGGTTATGTCCATCGAACTAAGTTTATGGTTTTGATGAGGCCTATATGACTTTCATTGAACTGTATGTTTACGCCTGATTGCCTCAACATAGTAAATGAATACTAAATTAGTTATATGTTGCCTTAACAGTTTGTTAGTCCGCAATTGTGTAAACATGTAAACTATTGTGTAAACATGTTTCGCTTATCCCGCAATTGCACTACCGTAACTATAGTTCCTATGCCACAAGAAGCCCGCTCGAGAAAATGAACCTCGCATATACATGGCTGTGGTAGATAAACCGTCGGGGAGGACCTAACCACCGGGAGAAGTAATCTCAGCAGTTGGTCGTGGCGCAGTTTATCTGCCGGAGAACTGCTCTTCCCAGAGTTTGTGCTGCCGCCTTAATAGCTTTGTTCGAAGATTACATGTCATTGCATTTGTTGTGGTGTATTGGTGCGAGCACAGACCACCGCCACCATGGCCACTCCCTCTTCTGCCTCGCCACCTGCCTCGGGACATGTGGTGGTTTGGGTAGGTGGACGGAAATGGGCAGGGGCTGACAAAGGACACCATGAGAGTGGGGAGGAGGGAGGAAGGAGGCGATGTTGTGGGTGGCGCCACCACACACAGAGTGAGCTGGTGACAAACAGACGGATGATGATGACGGCGCCATTGGGGAGTGGAGTCGAGCAATAGTGTTCGTCTGATCGCTTGTGAGATGGTTTTGGTCATCCATACTTACTTGGTAGGGCTGACTCAAGTGGCGGCTGTCAGAGACCGTCAACCCACTAGGCCTAGTGGCACATACTATTTTCAACCTAAAAAGATTTTATCCTACAAAAGATGAAGCCCTCAATTTGTTATCACCGCCATAAAAGGATGTTATCATACAAAAAGGATCAAAAAATTATAAGAAAAGTCATATTTGTTTCACTTCATTGGGGTGCATGTCACCGAAATTATTATATGCTAGTTGTCTGTGGGCCGATCGGTTTCTTCACTTTACATGCATGTGAAAGAATTATGTTAAGTGTGTGTGCACACGTGTCTTCTTTGTTAGATTCATGTGTGTTCGGATGGCGGTGTTCTCGTGGTAGAAAATATTGTGAAAAATAAAGTCTACTAGGTTCATCCTCCGACTGCTTAGCAGTTCACATGCCTCGCCTCGCAAGGATCTCGATCTTGGTAACTCGATTCATGGTTCAAGGTTTAGGTTTCTTTTTGTTTTTTCCTTGTTGTGGGTAGGTTTACGGTAATTTCGCTTGTGCAAATTTGGCCTTTTGCAATTACACCACACGTAAACAAAGAGTAGAGTCAAAACATGAAAAGAGAGATCAAGAGACACCGATTTTGATGAACTTTAATAACTTTTAGCTTTATGGATCTATGACAATATCATTGGTTGTTGCACATAGCCATAAACCGGACCGACTGTCTCTCTAAAAAAATTATATCTGAATTTAGCGACCCTACCAGTTTGTTAAGCTCAATGGCCAGCCCGCCAATTCAATTCAAAAATGACCAAGAAACTGGATTGTTTAATATGGTTTTCAAAAAACTGGAGCAATTAAACCGGTAAAATTAAGATCTCATGAGTTAACATGCCGCAATAATGTAACTCACTTTCGCATTGCTAAATAGATGGAAATCATTTTCTTTGACCTTTTTTCTCTATGTATTTTTTTCCTACCCATCGAACACAATGTATCGATGGTTCAATCAGTAAAAAACTTAACGTGCCCCACCCATGCACCTAAATATCTTGATCATACCTTATTTCATTACTTAAATTCGTTGTCACCACACATAGATATTCATGATCCAAGGCGAAGCTTTTCTAAATTGTTTCCCTGGTACCCTGCTAGAGGGAATTCACCACCCATCTTAACCAATAACACCTCCAAGCTGCTCGTCAATAAGGCATGATTAGTCAACCCATGACAACATATTAGGAATATGTAAAAAGGATCTTAAATAAAGAGACGTTAAACATGTAAATTTGTGGCAACTCGCCTGAATATTATCAATGATCGATAGTTGGTTGGAGCTTGCTTTTGATGTGTACATAGGACATGTCCGTCTATTAGCTCTTTCCCCAATGCTACTACATGTACCTTAGACATACTTCTAGACCTACGATTAGACATACGTGACATGACACTAAGATATTGAAGCAAAATTCACACACACCGTAACACAAAATGTATATCACCAAAGCATGTTGGAAATCCAATAATATATACACCGTCGTTGTACAGGAGCATTTCAGCTACATTCACAACTCAATAAAACTGTGATACGATACATCTTGGGAGGGGTAACATTTTAATTATCCAATAAAACTTGGGAGGAAAAATGTATGGTCATGCATAACATCGACTATGGAACAAATTTATGAATGTTGCTCAAAGTCGAGTGCAATACAAACATATGATTTACAGGAGAAAATTTGGTTCTATGTTCTCGCCAAAGAAAATTAATCTGACTCACTAGACTCCTTTGTTTTCTTTATTTAGCCTCTCACCAAATTAACTATAGCCACTCGATGATGAAGTTGCCCCGGCGCTATGGGATGGGCGGTGGAGACTTGAACTGCGACGGGCGTTGCCACGGCGGCGATTTACATCTGCTTGAGTGGTTGGCGATCCATGACTTCCACGGTGATGGGCGACGGCTGGGAGGCGCCCTTGGCAGCGCCATGAGCCGGGAAGGTGGTTCGAGCGGCGGAGGAAGATCAATGCCGGGGAGAGAAGGAGAGCGGAATTACGCTTGAAATGTCCTCCCCGCAAATCTCACTAGCGATACAGTCACCCCCGGTCGGTCTTCCGCCTGTTTGTAAAGGTTGAGGGGAGAATTTGCTATGCCCTGTGATATTTATTTAAAGGCCACAATCCGATAGGGTATCTCGTTTCAGCCTCTATTTCACCCAAAACTGTAAACTAGCGGTTATTTTGCGTCTCGCCATGATATAAGGGTCTGCTAGAGATGTTTTAGAAATTTCTTCTAAGAAGAGTCCCATTAGAACAGCTAGCCCACGAGGCTAAAAAACATGGTGTCTAGTGGCGATCCAATTGCTAGAAATGACTCTGCATGAAATCTGATGTCTTACATGGCTAATAGCGTGAGATGGCTCGGATTAGGCTCGGTTATACTGTCCTAAATTTCAATATAAGATTTGTATAGCACATGAGTGGAAACCGACAGCTGAATGCCTCTTGTTTTCATTTTAGTGTTTGAATCAGTGAAGAAACGTGAGAAGATGATGTGCATGCATGTAACTTAACCAAGAAAATGATGCCTATGACACAATGCAAATGAGTGACTCAATCAACTCATATATGAGAGGGATAGAGAGATAGGGGGGATGTGGGTGAGAGGGAGGCATATGGTTTTTATTTGTACTTATATGGATGAATATATTGATATGCATAATAATACAAAAACGGGTTTGATGCGGTCTAGATCTTTTGGGCGGATGTGATCACGTGATCCAATAAATTTTCACATCATAATGCCATCGGTATGAACAATATAATGCTACATGATCGATCTCTTTCCATGCTTTGACTTCTCACTTTTCACACATCTATATGCATAGACTAAAGCTAAACAATGCAATAATACTTTTGGGGCCAAAATAGGCTAGGGAGGCAAACGGAATGCCAAAACTCAGAGATAGGTTGATGTAAGCAGGCCACATGACCAGTATGCATAGACTAGTGTACATGCTCTTATTGCTGGTCTCTCTAAGAAAGTGCATCCCTAGATGAGTATGGTCTGAGGAACTAGAAGCTAGGTCGCACTTCTCCGCACAACTTTACTCAAGGGTTAGGTTTCATTTAGTCACCGCACATTTGCTAGTACATCTCATGCTTGTGCTTTCTGTGTTGGTCACTCGTCAAGGCAGAGGCACAAAATTTACATATATAGAAAATTTCTAGCTAATGCAAATGGTAGAACAACTCTTGATTCCGGTAAAAGAAGTAAGATGTCTACAGTGTTTTGTGCTCAAGTGAGCTTATATATCTCTATCTCTACTACTTGAAAAATACTCGGCGTTGCTTTTCCTACCCATCCCCGCGTTTCGCTTAGGTTTCGTCCGCTGAACTGCCTTCCTCAGCCATTTTTACACTCCCCACCAAATTTTCCCACCTTCTCCGCATTCTTTTGTTCTGTCTGAACCGCACTAAAGGGACAGTGGCAATGAAAATAAATCTAGGGTCCCCACGCTGCCAAGAAGCCCGCTCGACCACGACCATCACGTCTGGCTCCGGTGTCGCCTCTTGTATGCGCTTACAGATTGCAAACCCGCCTCGCACACGCACCTCCGATGCCCCATCGATGCTAAAGCTGCGCCAGCCACGCTCATCGGTGATGTTTGCACCGAGGTGCAAGTTCTGCCGCTGCCCATCCGAGCTTTCCTCCTCCTATTCCATCCCACACGCCGGCCAATTCCCGTTGGTTCCATCGAATCTTCCGCAGTTACTCCCACTACAATCTCGCCTCATGGTTGTTGTCGGGCAGCTCCTCGACCGGCCGACACGCTCCTACTACCGTGAGTTTTTTAGTTATGTCCGAGCATCTTAATTTTGTAAATGTGGTATATCGATGGCTCATGAGGATGATTTCCACTAAGTACCTGTGTCAGCCTACATATGTTCTTCTAAGCACAACAGATATTTTAGTCATCGAGAAATGAAATGATCGGAAATGCACGCATTTTTTTCGCAAGTAGTACCTCGTTAGGTTGTCGTGCAATAAGTAGAGATACTACTTGTGCATCCAAAACCCTTAAACCCTACCTTGTTTGAGAGTCCACCATACCTACATATAGATTGAGCAAGATCCTTCAAGTAAGTTGTCATCGGTGCAAAAAGGGCAATAAAATTGCTTATAAAATGTGAGATCATTTAGTGTTAGGAAAATTGAGTGTTGTATGAACTTGTGATGGTGAAGAATAAAAGCGATAGATCGTGATAATAAAGGTTGCCATCACAAGGGAAATATAATGTGACGCTCTCTTGCACTAAGGGGTTGAGCATACAACATGGCAACCTCTATTTCTCCTCAAAGGGTCTATCTTTTACTTTCATGTATTTATTTTCATGCAAGAGTCAAAGTTTTTTCTCTATTCCTTTTATTTTTCTCCTTTGGCAAGCATCATGTGTGAGGAAACATCTAGGCGCATATGTCCAGCTGAATATTGGTGGTATAAGTTATTATTGTCGACATCACCCTTGAAGTGATTGTGTTGGGAGGCTAAACTATAAGGCCCTATCTTTCTTTGTGTCCGTTGAAACGCTTTTGCTCATGTCTACGTGGTGAGTGTTAGCAATCATAGAAGACTAAATGATGGTTGAGTATGTGGATTCTGCCTAAAGGTCTGACACGTGACCCTTCCCGAAAAGATGATGAATTGTAGGTGCAAAGTTGACTAAGAACATAGTTTGTCGGTTTCCAATAGAGTTTATGCTTTATACTTCGATGTTGTGATGAATTATCACTTGTTCAGAGAAGTCTATGATAAAAGTTCTATGATGAAAGTTTTATATTAAAGTTTGTTGCTTGTTATAATAAGTCACATGATGCTTGCTATGTCCGTATTTTTGTTTTTCGACACTCTCTCTAAGCATGTGGACATGTTTTCGATTTTGGTTTTCGCTTGAGGACAAGGGAGGTCTAAGCTTGGGGAGTTGATATCCATTTTGCACCATGTTTTCCTAATGTTATTTATGTCGCTTTATTATATAATAATGCTTTTTGAATAATTCTAATGCCTTTTCTCCTAATATGCAAGGTATGCACAAAGGGGATAATTCTGATAGTCGATGGAAATCTGACCTAAAAAGCTACGTCAAGCTACCTATTCTCGCACAACTTCAAATGAGCTGAAACCCTCGAGGAATTTTATGGAATATTTAATAAATATTGAGGAAATATAGTACTGGGGGGGCACCAGGTGGGCACAACCCACTGGCGCCAGAGGCCCAGCGCGCCTGGGTGTGCCGCCTCTAATCAAACATGACAAAGGCTCCATCTTCCGTATATAAGTCATTTTGACCTAGAAAAAAATCAGAGGAGGACTTTGGGATTAAGCGCCACCGCCACGAGGCGGAACTTGGGGAGACCACTTTGCTCATCGGGCGGAGCGATTCTACTGGGAACTTCCTCCCGTAGAGGGAAATCATCGTTATCATCATCACCAACAACTTTCCCATCTTGGGGAGGGCTATCTTCATAAACATCTTGACAGCACCAACTCCTCTCAAACCTTGGTTCATCTCTTGTGTTCAATCTTTGTATCAAAACTATAGATTGGTGCTTGTGGGTGACTAGTAGTGTTGATTACATCTTGTAGTTGATTACTATATGGTTTATTTGGTGGAAGATTATATGTTCAGATCCATTATGCTATTTAATACCTCTTTGATCTTGAGCATGGTTATCATTTGTGAGTAGTTACTTTCGTTCTTGAGGCCACGGGATAAATCATGTTGCAAGTAATCATTTGAACTTGATATGTGTTCGATATTTTGATGATACGTATGTTTCCATTCTCTTAGCGGTGTCATGTGAACGTCGACTACATGACACTTCACCATATTTGTGGCTAAGGGAATGCATTGTGGAGAAGTTATTAGATGGTGGTTGCGAGTGATGTGCTTAAACCCCAGCTTTATGCGTTATTCCGTAAGGGACCGATTGGATCCAAAAGTTTAATGCTATGGTTAGAATTCATCCTTAATACTTTTCTCGTAGTTGCGGATGCTTGCGAGAGGGTTAATCATAAGTAGGAGGTTTGTTCAAGTAAGAACAGCACCTAAGCATCGGTCCACCCACAGATCAAATTATCAAAGTACCGAACACAAATTAAGCCAACTTGATGAAAGTGACTAGATGGAATTCCCGTGTACCCTCAAGAACACTTTGCTTATCATAAGAAACCGTTTTGGCCTGTCCTTTGCCTCAAAAGGATTGGGTTACTTTGCTGCACTTTTGTTACTACTATCATTACTTGCTCGTTACAAATTATCTTGCTATCAAAATACTCCGTTACTTACAATTTTAGCACTTGCAAGAGATTACCTTGCTGAAAACCAGCTTGTCATTTCCTTCTCGCTTCGTTGGTTCGACACTCTTACTTATCGAAAAAGGCTACAATTGACCCTTATATACTTGTGGGTCATCACAATGCCCAATATGTTTATAGGAGTTTTGACATACCATGCTTTTGTGGGTCCGCTTGTGCACAAGCTCTACACCCTGCTTGTTCAGATCTGCAACATCTAATTTTGGATTAAATTCCATATATTTCCCTACCACACAGGAGATGATTTGTCTAGCCTCGACCATATGCTTTAGAAGTGTCTAATTCGCATTGTAAAAAAATACTGGAACAATACTACTGCAACATCTATGAAAATCTAACTAGTAGTACCTACACCGGTCCGGAACATCCAAACTCCAAAATATTCAAGCCTTAATGTTTTGAGTTTCATTAATTTGAGTTTCTAGTCTTTTGTAGGTTTGCCAAAGGAACATAAGTTGATGGAGGTTTGGAAGATCTATAAGCTGCTGAAGATTTGGAGGACCTACAAAGTGTGTTGCTTTGGATTATAAGACATTGTATGCCCATTTTGGCCGCATGGCACATCTAGAAACATATGTACTTTTCCTTTTGTGGCGCAATGTACATATATATTGTCGTTTCATGCATGTATCTAGAAACATATGTATTTGGTTATGTCTATCGAACTAAGTTTATGGTTTTGGATGAGGGCTATATGACTTTCATCTCTGATTGCCTCAACATAGTAAATGAATATTAAATTAGTTATATGTTTCCTTAACAGTTTGCTAGTGAAATGCAACATCATGGCATGTAAATTGTTGTGTAAACATGTTTCTGCCGTCCCGGCAAATGCACTACCGGTAACTGTAGTTCATATGCCACAAGAAGCCTGCCGGGAGAAAATGAACTTCTGGCAAATACATGGCCAGGGTAGATAAACTGTCGGGGAGGACCTAACCACTGGGAGAAGTAATCTCTAGCAGCCGTTGTCGTGGCAGTTCTGCTCACGGAGAACCGCCTCCCGTGAGTTTGTCCGCTGCTTTAATAGCTTTGTTCGAAGATTACATGTCATTGCATTTAAGTTGTGGTGTACCGTGTGAGCCCGCAGACCACCGCCACCATGGCCACTCCCTCTCCCGTCTCGCCACCTGCCTCGGGACATGTGGTGTGGTTTGGGTAGGTGGACGAAAATGGGGCAGGGGCTAACAGTGACACCATGAGAGTGGGGAGGGAGGGGAGGAAGGAGACGCATGTTGTCGTGGGTGGCGCCACCACACACAGAGTGAGATGGTGACAAACAGACGGACAGATGATGACGGCGCCATTTGGGGAGTGTGAGTCGACCGATAGTGGTTGTCTGATCGTCCGTGAGATGGTCTTGGTCATGCATACTTACTTGGTAGGGGGCGGACTCAAGTGGCGGCTGTGAGACCGTCAACCCACTAGCCCTAGTGGCACATACTATTTTCTTTCCCTATAAAATAAAGAAATAAATTTATTATTTTCAACCTAAAAAAGTTTTTATCCTACAAAAGATGAAGCCCTCAATTTGTTATCACCGACCATAAAAGGATGTTATCATACAAAAAGGATCAAAAAATTATAAGAGAAGTCGTATTTGTTTCGCTTCAGTTGTGGTGCATGTCGCCGGAAATTATTATATGCTAGTTGTCCGTGGGCCGATCGGTTTCTTCACTTTTACATGCATGTGAAAGAATTATGTTAAGTGTGTGTGCACGCTGCCTTCTTTGTTAGATTCATGTGTTCGGATGGTTGTTCTCGGTGTAGAAAATATTGTGAAAAATAAAGGTCTACTAGGTTCATCCTCCGACTGCTTAGCAGCTCACATGCCTCGCCTCTGCAAGGATCTGATCTTGGTAACTCGATTGACGGTTCAAGGTTTAGGTTTTTTTTGTTTTTTCCTTTTTGTGGGTAGGTTTACGGGTTATTTCGGCTTGTGCAAATTTGGCCTTTTGCAATTACACCACACGAAACAAAGAGTAGGGTCGAAACATGAAAAGAAAGATCAAGAGACACTGATTGTGATGAACTTTAATAACTTTTAGCTTTATGGATCTATGACAATATCATTGGTTGTTGCACATAGCCATAAACGGGACCAGACTGTCTCTCGAATAAAAAAATTATATCCGAAATTAGTTAAGCTCAATGGCCAGCCCCGCCACCGACCCGAAAAAATGACCAAGAAACTAGATTGTATAATATGGTTTTCAAAAAAACTGGAGCAATTAAACTGGTAAAAATTAAGGTCTGCGAGCCAACATGCCGCAATAACCGAACTCACTTTGTGCAGGGCTAAATAGATGGATATCATTTTCTTTGACCTTTTTTCTCTATGTATTTTTTTCCTACCCATCAACACAATGTATCGATGGTTCAATCGGTAAAAACTTAACGTGCTCCCACCCATGCACCTAAATATCTTGATCATACCTTATTTCATTACTTAAAATCGTTGTCACCACACATAGATATTCATGATCCAAGGCTAAGCTTTTCTAAATTGTTTCTGGTACCCTGCTAGAGGGAATTCACCACCCATCTTAAGCAATAACACCGCCAAGCTGCTCGTCAATAAGGCATGATTAGTCAACCCATGACTACATATTAGGAATATGTAAAAAGGATCTTAAAGAAAGAGACGTTAAACATGTAAATTTGTGGCAACTCGCCTGAATATTATCAATGATCGATAGTTGGTTGGAGCTTGATTTTGATGTGTACATAGGACATGTCCGTCTATTAGCTCTTTCCCCAATGCTACTACATGTACCTTAGACATACTTCTACACCTACGATTAGACATACGTGGCATGACACTAAGATATTGAAGCAAAATTCACACACACCAGAACACAAAATGTGCATATCACCAAAGCATGTTGGAAATCCAATAATACAAGGCCACAATCATTGCACAGTGAGCATTTCAGCTACATTCACAACTCAATAAAAACTATGATACGATACATCTTGGGAGGGTAACATTTTAATTATCCAATAAAACTTGGGAGGAAAAATGTATGGTCATGCATAACATCGACCTTGGAACAAATTTATTAATGTTACTCAAAGTCGAAAATACAAACATATGATTTAGGGAGAAAACTTTGGTTCTATGTCCTCGCCAAAGCAAATTAACGACTCACTAGACTGACCTGTGTCTTCTTTATTTAGCCTCTTAGTCAAATTAACTATAGCCACTCTGGATGATGAAGTTGCCCTGGCGCTTGCGGGGATGGGCGGTGGAGACTTGAACCGCGACGGGCGTGACACAGCCGGCGACGACATCTGCTTGAGTGGTTGGCGCGTCCATGACTTCCACGGTGATGGGCGACGGCTGGGAGGCATCCTTGGCAGCGCTACAGAGCCGGGGAAGGTGGTCCGGAGCGGGCGGAGGAAGATCAATGCCGGGGGAGAGAAGGGAGAGCAGGAATTGGCGCGTTGAAATGTCCCTCCCGGCAAATCTCGCTAGCGATACGGGTCACCCCTGAGTCGGTCTTCCGCCCCGTGTTTGTAAAGGTTGAGGGGGAGAATTTGCCACGCCCCGCAAATTTATGTAAAGGCCACAGTCCGATAGGGTATCTGTTCAGGCCTCTATTTCACCCAAAACTGTAAACTAGCGGTTATTTTGCAATTGGTAGCGCGATATAAGGGGTCTTAGAGATGTTTTAGAAATTTCTTCGAGCAGAGTCCCATTAGAACAGCTAGCCCACGAGGCGAAAAACATGGTGTCTAGTGGCAGATCCAATTGCTAGAAATGACTCAGGCATGAAATCTGATGTCTTACATGGCTAATAGCGCGAGAGGGCTAGATTAGGCTCGGTTATACTGTCCTAAATTTCAATATAAGATTTGCATAGCACATGAGTGGAAACCAGACAGCTGAATGCCTCTTGTTTTCATTTTTAGTGTTTGAATCAGTGAAGAAACGTGAGAAGATGATGTGCATGCATGTAACTTAACCAAGAAAATGATGCCTATGACACAATGCAAATGAGTGACTCAATGAACTCATATATGAGAGGGATAGAGAGATAGGGGGGATGTGGGTGAGAGGGAGGCATATGGTTTTTATTTGTACTTATATGGATGAACATATTGATATGCATAATAATACAAAACGGGTTTGATGCGGTCTAGATCTTTTGGGCGGATGTGATCACGTGATCCAATAAATTTTCACATCATAATGCCATCGGGTATGAACAATATAATGCTACATGATCGATCTCTTTCCATGCTTTGACTTCTCACTTTTCACACATCTATATGCATAGACTAAAGCTAAACAATGCAATAATACTTTTGGGGCCAAAATAGGCTAGGAGGCAAACGGAATGCCAAACCTCGGCAGAGATAGGTTGGATGTAAGCAAAGCCACATGACCAAGATGCATAGACTAGTGTACATGCTCTTATTGATGGTCTCTAAGAAAGTGCATCCCTCGATGAGTATGGTCTAGGAACTAGAAGCTAGGTCGCACTTCTCCGCACAACTTTACTCAAGGGTTAGGTTTCATTTAGTCACCGCATATTTGCTAGTACATCTCCGTGCTTGTGCTTTTATGTTGGTCACTCACTGCAGAGGCACATAAAATTTACATATATAGAAAATTTCTAGCTAATGCAAATGGTAGAACAACTCTTGATTCCGTAAAGAAGTAAGATGTCTATGGTTTTGTGCTCAAGTGAGCTTATATATCTCTATCTCTACTACTTTAAAAATACTCATGTTGCTTTTCCTACCCATCCCCTGCTTCGCTTTAGGTTTCATCCACGAATCGCTTTCCTCAGCCATTTTACACTCCCCACCAAATTTTCCCACCTTCTCCGCATTCTTTTGTTCTCCGTTCGAACCGCACTAAAGGACAGGGAATGAAAATAAATCTAGGGTCCCCACGCTGCCAAAGAAGCCTGCTCGACCACGACCAGTCGTCAAGGCCCGGTGTCGCTTCTTGTATGCGCTTACGATTGCAAACCCGACGCACACCCACTCGATGCCCCATCGATGCTAGAGCTGCGCCGCCACGCTCATCGCTGATGTTTGCCGCCGGAGGTGCAAGTTCTGCCGCTGCCCATCCGAGCTCTTCCTCCTCCTATTCCATCCCACACGCTACCACTCCGGTTGGTTCCATCGAATCTCGGCTCAGCATACTCTACCTACAATCTCGCCTCATGGTTGTTGTCGTGGCAGCCCCGACCCGGCCGATATGTTGGCATTGCTTTCACATGAGATTTTGTGGTTGTGTGTTGATTGGGGTGGGTACACTTTGTTGAGTGTACGCGTGGATGTGTTGCCGCCACCGAATCAGCCCCATATGCCATGTTCATTAATCTATCCTTCCACTTGTGGTTCTCGAGTTGCTTGCGCTTAATGTGTTCCTACTACAATAAAGCTTGACACGCCGCTTCCAACTATAGCAGTCCGTAAAAGCACATTTTTATAGTGGGGTTGTTCTTGCTGCTTGTACTAAATTTACTTTGCAAGGTTTGGGATCTTTTCTTCACCATGTGATGCCTTAATTCAATGATTTTAATTTGGTTTGCAAGGCACCGGTCTGCTGTAGGAGTAGTCGCTAGAATCAAAGTCCAAAGGCGATGGATGAAAGCGAACTTGCTGATGCCCGAAGGTGTGTTAGTTGCATTTTCACGAAGTTCTCTATATCGATGTAGCTAGTGATTCCATTGTGGGGCAGTCTTTGAACCAGCGCCAACGTGTCAATTCCGCAGACCAGTCCATCATCGCCGGTGGTTCAAGACTTTGTACGCTCGTGTGCCGGGGCTCTATTTGCAAACTTAATCTAAGATCTTCAACTAAAAAAATCTAAGATTTCAGGCATAATTGTCACCAGATGCACTTTATGATACTATTGACCGGAGAACAAAAAAGTGCAAAATTATTTAGGTGTGAATAAATATTTTGAAAAAGTGGAACGGCCTTGTGATTGTTAGGGAATTGTTTAATGCTTAATCTTTGTTCTTAATTGCTCTGAAATGATTATCTGTTGTAAACCTTATATTCTTCTAATTATACACATTATTGTTTGTATGTCACCGCATGTACACAAAATAGGTACTATGTGATGTCCCTAGGACACGCCATTTATCATACATTTATTGGATGTCCATTAACTAATTAACTTGAGATATATTTATCAGCCCATATTTTCATTGATTAGATCAAGAAATCGTGATCAGAATACCGTGAAGTTCAAACAAGGCGAAGTTTTAAGGGTAATCGGAAATAGAGCCATGTTTGTTGACAAGGAAACTTCTAAATCTTGATTGATGCCCACTGGGAAAATATTATTCTTGTACTGCTAGCCAAGGAACAATTGGATATGCCATTTTTCTTGAAATATTTAGATGTGTTTTGGAGGAAAATACCCTAGGGCGCACTTTATTAACTTGAGATCACCGTGACATAAAAGATAATGTCCTCGAGAATAAAACTAGGCGGATCACCATCCCAATTAATTATAAGCTTTGTGTCATAAACATGCCTAGCAAAATTATGTGCGGCCCTATTAGCATCTCTAGGATCGTGTTAAAAACTCACTACCCCTAGTCTTGTTGGTCGTTGGAAACAATCTGTAAGTATGGTCGTCGAGGGACTCCAAACTTCAGTACCGACATTGCATGCTTGAATCAGTTCTTGTGAATCAGACTCCATGAGTACTCCCATCACACCCTAAATCTTTGATCATCATCAAGCCCTTCTGCATCACTATAGCCTTGGTTGTTGAGGTATTTAGATGTTTGTACTGTGTAAACTGAGATTATTCTCTCCATCTCCTTTTCCCGGTTCACATACATTTATCGCAATGTCTTTTTGGTCGCTTTTATCATGCCATGTGCTGCCTTTAGTAGCGAAATGAAGTTCACAATAGCGTCAAGGCATATGCCTGTTTTTAGGTTGATCATTATCTATTTTGTCCTACACCTTTTTGTTAGGTTGTTTAAGATCCATCTTGGTCCTACGCTATTGTGATGTGCATTAGAGTGGGATTTGCATATACTGTTGTGCTTTTTCTAGGGAAGACTATCATGGCTCTCTTTTATTGAGATATGAAATAATAATTACGGTATTTACGAGATTACATCAAAGAAAGGGGTTCATCGCCCAATTACTACGCTTCTTTTGATATGAAAACAAAATGCAGCTAACTCTTGCATCATATAATTTGCTTCTTCGAAGTGCTTTACTTTGACCTTCCCATTGATCTTCAAAACTTAAACCTACCCGGAATCATAGTAATCGATGGAAAGGGGGATGGGGAAGAAACTTTAGCGCTTGTTGCAACGTGGTTCGAGGTATTTTCGACTTCCGCCTGTAGCAACGCATGGGCATTGTCCTAGTTGAAAGTGAAAATCTGAGTATGCATAAACACAAAATAGCCAAATCTTGTTACTCCAAGTCCACGAGCCCACCCGCCGACATCGGTTTTGCAAGCAACAACATGTACTCCATACTGTTTCAAGCCTACCGCACGATCACACACCGATAAAACAATCAATCCACACTCATGGTTCTTCGCTCTTCTCGAACACCAATTTGACATCCAGCTCCCAATTGGCGTGGCGGTAGCCTTTGAGAAAAGGGTTTCCGCTTTATATTATAAAGCAAACACCCGATACATCTAGCTCATGGGCCACAACACGATAAGCCCAAAAGAAAAACAAGAAGAAGAAAGAGAAATAAATGTTGACACCGGCAGATCAATGAAGAAAGGAAGTTCGCAACTCGGACCCTCTCCAAGAAGTACCACCACGCCCCAAAGATCTGCCGCGCGCCCTAGCAACACCTTCAAAAGGAATGCGACGCTGCCACACACCGCCTTCAACAAGTTCTAGGGTTTCTTGCATGCGAGGGATAGTGCGCGTCGGTGTCAAAACCGCGGATCTCGTAAGTCCAAGGCCATGATGGTAACAAGAAGTAAGGACACGGATGTGTACCAGGTTCGCCTCTCGATGGAGGTAAAACCCTACTTCCTGCTTGATTAATATTGATGATATGGGTAGTACAAGAGTAGATCTACCACGAGATCGTAGAGGCTAAACCCTAGGAGCTAGCCTATGATGGTATGAATGTAATTGTGATCGCCTTCTAAGGACCAACCTCTCCGGTTTATATAGACACCGGAGAGGGCTAGGGGTTTATATAGATTCGGTTACAAGGAAGGAAATATAATATCAGGATCGCCAAGCTTGCCTTCCACGCAAAGGAAAGTCCCATCCGGACACGGGCCGAGTCTTGAGTCTTGTATCTTCACGCTCAATAGTTCGGACGCCAGCACAGTCCGCTGTCCAGATACCCCTAATCCAGACTCCTCGGTGGGAAGGGTATACCGATGCCCTCGAAGGTCCGACAGCGCCAGAGGGCGCTATCGCATCGGTGTCGGTCAGCCGATTGGGGTTTCTCCCGACCCACAACCACCACACCACCTCAGGCATTTCGAGATGCACCACCTCCTCGGCCACCCACCAGCTTGTGACACCACCTCAACACAAGACTTGGAGAGGAAGAGGGGACACCAGCCACGGGAGCAACCACAACTCGACCGGATGGAGGGATCGCTTCCATCCGCCAGCTGAGCCGACCGGACGTGGCAACGAGGACTTGCCAGGCCTCGATGGCCCAACCGGGCCCACGTGGACCCGGACAGTCCTGTCACCATACTGCAGCACACCGGCCAATGAAGTCCTCACCGCCCGAGACCGCCGGCACCACCAAGGAACGTCGCGCCGAGCACCAAGCCACGGCCCCGCCAGCCATTAACGCTGGCCGTCCCACGGGCCAAGGGCCGCACCACTGCCGAGAGCCACCAGTTCAGCGGGCAAGACCACCGATGGGCCGCACCAATGCCGGCCGAGGAGCACCGGGCCAGCCACCACCGCCCACGCAGGAGGAAGCCGGGCTGGAAGGGCAGGCCCATCACGCCAAGACCACACCGCCGAGGCCCGGGCGGTGGAGGAGGCAGGGGGGAGGAACACTATAGAGGAGCAGAGAGGCCCTGCCGCGCTCGCCGGGAGGTGACGGGTACGGGAAGGGAGGGATGGAAGGGAAGGGGAGCCAGCCCGGCTAGGGGCGGCGATGGCCTCGGCCAGGCGGCGTGCTCGCTGGGGAGCCGCCCGCGGGCGAGGAAACCCTAGGGCGGGCGGGTCGCGAGAGCGGGCTGCGCGAACTCTGCGCTGGGTCATATGTTGTTAGCCGGTAGCCTTTCGCTGATGAATGGACTTGTGTGCTTGTTTGTTATGTCATGTGCATGAATTAATGTGTGCTCCTAAAATAATGATAAAGACACCAACGGCATGCCGTACTTTTATACAAGGAAGAGGATGTACAAGAAGCTCACATCGGATGCTTCCAATGCAAGTTACAACACCCACCCACACTACCATAAATCTAAGGTTGACTCCTGACAAAACTATAAGTCCTCGTGCCTCTCGTGACTTTTCCATTCTTCCCAATCTACGAAAATGAGATCTACAAGGTCCGTGATCGTGCATTTTTATCTTGTGTTATCAAACACCCTAGAGTTTCTATGTTTCCAAAGATGCCAACCGACGAGGACTAAAATGTGTGCTCCTCCTCATGCACTATTATTTGTGAGAGATTTTTTCAGTGTGGTTAAGTCAGTTTTGCAAGAAGCGTTGCAGCCATTGCATTCCAATTAGTTAATTTGTTTTGTGTTGGGTTTCGCCGCTTCACAAGCTCATATTTATAACATAATTAAGAAAATATAATATAACTCCAAGGATACATGTGCTATTACATAAAGTTATGAAGCGTTGAACAAATATAAAAGCATTGAGATGTTTCACATGCATCGTGGGTCATTGTTAATTTTATTAAGAAAACTACACTTGCTCGTAGACTCATCACGCGTTAGGTTAAAGGATTTTCTATTCCTCCCAAAATAAACAAATGATCAAGTATATATACTAGCACCATCACAACAATAAAGTTCACCCTATCCTTGCAACAGTTTGTTGTTATGTTGCCCAGTCTCATACAACCGCTTGTTGTTCTCGCTGCTCTACCACATTGATTGCCCATGTAGGAGAACAAGATCCCTGGTTTGTCTGAACCAAGCAAAGTTTAAATCCTTATTCAAATGAAGTAAACTGAATTTCTGTAACACTAATTCCACTTGAAGATTTGCACATCACATCGATGGAAGAATGCCTCTTGTCTTCATTTTTAGTGTTTAAGTAGGTGAAGAAAAGCGAGAATATGATGTGCATGTATGTAACTTAACCAAGAAACTGATCCTAGGACAGAATGGAAATAATTGATTCGGTGAACTCGTACCGAAGGCCTTGTGCTGGCTATATATGAGAGAGGTGGAGGGAGGGAGAGATGTGTGTGTGTGTGTGTGTGTGTGTGTGTGTGTGTGTGTGTGTGAGAGAGAGAGAGAGAGTGGTTCCTGGGTTTTATTTCTATCCTACGCTACATTCTATATTAGTTACTATATTGAATAAAACAACACGGGTTAGGTGCGGTCCAAATATTTTGGGTGGATGTGATCATGTGGTACGATAAATTTACCTCACAATAATCATTCCATATGAATGATATAATTCTACATAATAGATATCCTTTCATGCTTTGACTTCCCACTTTGCGACATCTATATGCATAGACTTATGTTAAAAATGCAATACTAACTTTAGGGCTAAAATGGGCTTAGGAGGCAACACTAAAACTCGGGACAGATAGGTTGGGTGTAAGCAAGTTACATGACCAGTGTGTGCATGCTAAATGCTCTGCACCTTGAGTGCATCATGCAACATAGTGCGAGCAGGAAATAATTAGAAGCGGAGAAACAATAGCAATGGCAATGGCAATCAAGTCCGTGATCTCGCTAAATGTTTTGGCCGGCTACATGCTACAATGCCATGACCACGATAGGGGGAATGTCAATTTTTTGAAGATGCAATTTTGAATAAGTGCCATTTTCACAATTCTCTACTTGATACCAAGACTACTACACATCGACGACGACAAACTGAATTTTACTTATGTCAGTTCTTTTCCTTTGATCAATGCAATGAAGCATCAAATAACCTCATCATCTCTTTGCTTTTTCCTCAAAAACAGGGGAAATGTGTATCAATAAGGATAAGACATTGTTTTCATCCTATCATAAGCAAGTTGTTTAATATTAGTGATGAATATACTAATCGCATGGGACATTATCAAACGCTCCTCGCTACCTGTGAGTTTTTTTAGTTTTGTCCGAGCATCTTAATTTTGTAAAATGTGGTATACTGATGGCTCATGAGGATAATTTCCACTAAGTACAGGTGAGCCTACATATGTTCTTCTAAGCACAACAGTATATTTTAGTCATCGAGAAATGAAATGATCAAAATGCATGGTGCATTTTTTCGCAAGTAGTATCCTCGTTAGGTTGCTGTGCACTAAGTAGAGATACTACTTGTGCATCCAAAACCCTTAAACCCTATCTTGTTTGAGAGTCCACCATACCTACATATGGATTGAGCAAGATCCTTCAAGTAAGATGTCATTGGTAAAAAGGGCAATAAAATTGCTTATAAAAATGTGAGATCGTTTAGTGTTAGGGAATAATGAGTGTTGTATAACTTGTGATGGTGAAGAATAAAGCTTATGTGACCGTGCATAATAAAGGTTGCCATCACAAGGCAATATAATGTGACGCTCTCTTGCACTAAGGGGTTGAGCATACAAACAAAAGCGCATGGCAACCTCTATTTCCTCTCAAGGGTCTATCTTTTACTTTCATGTATTTACTTTCATGCAAGAGTCAAAGTTTTTCTCTATTCCTTTTATTTTTCTCCTTTGGCAAGCATCATGGTGAGGAAACATCTAGGCGATATGTCCAGCTTGAATATTGGTGGTATAAGTTATTATTGTTGACATCACCCTTGAGGTGATTGTGTTGGGAGGCTAAACTATAAGGCCCTATCTTTCTTTTGTGTCCGTTGAAATGTTTTGCTCATGTGTACATGGTGACCATGTTAGTAATCATAGAAGACTAAATGATGGTTGAGTATGTGGACTTTCCTAAAGGCCCGACACGTAACCTTTCCCTGAAAAGATGATGAATTGTAGTTGCAAAGTTGACTAAGAACATAGTTTGTCGGTTTCTAATAGATTTTATGCTTTATACTTCGATGTTGTGATGAATTTTCACTTGTTCATGAGAAGTCTATGATAAAAGTTCTATGATGAAAGTTTTATATTAAAGTTTGCTGCTGTTATAATAAGTCACATGATGCTGCTATGTCCGTAGATTTTTGTTTTTATTTCGACACTCTCTCTAAGCATGTGGACATGTTTTTCGATTTCGGTTTTCGCTTGAGGACAAGGGAGGTCTAAGCTAGGGGAGTTGATATGTCCATTTTGCACCATGTTTTCCTAATGTTATTTATGTCATTTTATTGTATAATAATGATTTTTGAATAATTCTAATGCCGCTTTCTACTAATATGCAAGGTGCAAAAAGGGGAGAATTCTAGAGTGGAAATCTGACTGAAAAGCCACGCTGCTACCTATTCGCACAACTTCAAATGAGCTGAAACCTCAAGGAATTTTTATGGAATATTTAATAAATATTGAGGAAATAAGTAAACTGGGGGCCACTGGTGGGCACAACCCACCTGGCGCGCCAGAGGCCCATGGCTCGGTGGTGTCTGCCCTCCCCACCCACCACAGGCCCATCTTCTCGTATATAAGTCATTTTGACCTAGAAAAAATCAGAGGAGGACTTTTGGGATGAAACGCCACTACCGAGCGTAACTTGGGCAGAGCACTTTTGCTCCTCCCGGAGCGATTCACCGGGTGAACTTCTCCTCGAGGGGAAATCATCATTATCGCCATCACCAACAACTTTCCCATCTTGGGAGGGCTAACTTCATAAACATCTTGACAGCACCAACTCCTCTCAAACCCTAGTTCATCTCTTGTGTTCAATCTTGTATCAAAACTATAGATTGGTGCTTGTGGGTGACTAGTAGTGATGATTACATCTTGTAGTTGATTACTATATGGTTTATTTGGTGGAAGATTATATGTTCAGATCTATTATGCTATTTAATACCTCTTTGATCTTGAGCATGGTTATCATTTGTGAGTAGTTACTTTCATTCTTGAGGCCACAGAGAAATCATGTTGCAAGTAATCATGTGAACTTGATATGTGTTTGATATTTTGATGATATGTATGTTGCTATTCTTTAGCGGTGTCATGTGAACGCCGACTACATGACACTTCACCATATTTGGGGCTAAGGGAATGCATTGTGGAGTAGTTATTAGATGGTGGGTTATGAGAGTAAGTGTGCTTAAACCCCAGTTTATGCGTTATTCCGAATGGATCGATTGATCCAAAAGTTTAATGCTACTTAGAATTCATCCTTAATACTTTCTCGTAGTTGTGGATGCTTGGCAGAGGGTTAATCATAAGTAGGAGGTTTGTTCAAGTAAGAACAGCACCTAAGCACCGGTTCACCCACATATCAAATTATCAAAGTATTTAAACACAAATTAAGCCAACTTGATGAAAGTGACTAGATGAAATTCCGTACCCTCAAGAACACTTTGCTTATCATAAGAAACTGTTTTGGCCTGTCCTTTGCCTCAAAAGGATTTGGTTACCTTTGCTGCACTTTTGTTACTACTATCATTACTTGCTCGTTACAAATTATCTTGCTATCAAAATACTCACATTTACAATTTTAGCACTTGAAGACATTACCTTGCTAAAAACCAGTTGTCATTTCCTTCTGCTCCTCGTTGGGTTCGACACTCTTACTTATCGAAAAGGCTACAATTGACCCCATATACTTGTGGGTCATCACAATGCCCAATATGTTTATAGGAGTTTTGACATGCCATGCTTTTGCGGGTCCGCTTGTGCACAAGCTCTACACCCTGCTTGTTCAGATCTGCAACATCTAATTTTGGATTAAATTCCATATATTTCCCTACCACACGGGAGATGATTTGTCTAGCTCTCGACCATATGCTTTAGAAGTGTCTAATTCGAGATTGTAAAAAAATATGGAACAATACTACGCAACATCTATGAAAATCTAACTAGTAGTACCTACACCGTCCCTAACATCCAAACTCCAAAATTTTCAAGCCTTAATGTTTTGAGTTTCATTAATTTGAGTTTCCATTTTTTAGGTTTCCCAAAGGTACATAAGTTGATGGAGGTTTGGTAGATCTATAAGCTGTCAAGATTTGGAGGACCTACAAAGTGTGTTGTTTTGGATTATCGACATTGTATGCTCATTTTTTTGCCGCATGGCACATCTAGAAACATATGTACTTTTCTTTTGTGGCGATTTCATGCATGTATGTAGAAACATATGTATTTGGTTATGTCCATCGAACTAAGTTTATGGTTTTGGATGAGGCCTATATGACTTTCATTGAATCAGTATGTTTACGCTCGATTGCCTCAACATAGTAAATGAATACTAAATTAGTTATATGTTGCCTTAACAGCTTGCTAGTCCGCAATTGTGTAAACATGTAAACTATTGTGTAAACATGTTTCGCCATCCCCGGCAATTGCACTACCGTAACTATAGTTCCTATGCCACAAGAAGCCTGCTCGAGAAAATGAACCTCTTGCATATACATGGCTGTGGTAGATAAACTGTCGGGAGGACCTAACCACCGGGAGAAGTAATCTCTCGGCAGCCGTTGTCGTGGCGCTTCTATCCGCTTGAGAACCGCTCTTCCTGTAGTTTGTGTGCCGCCTTAATAGCTTTGTTCGAAGATTACATGTCATTGCATTTAAGTTGTGGTGTATTGGTGCGAGCCTGCACCACCAGCCACCATGGCCACTCCCTCTGCCTCGCCACCCGCCTCGGGACATGTGGTGTCGCTTGGGTAGGTGGACGGAAATGGGGCAGGGGCGTGGACACCATGAGAGTGGGGAGGAGGGAGGAAGGAGGCGCAGGTTGTCGTGGGTGGCGCCACCACACAGAGTGAGCTGGTGACAAACAGGCAGACGAGATGATGACGCCATTGGGGGAGTGGTCGAGCAATAGTGTTCCTCGATCGTCGGTGAGATGGTTTTGGTCATCCATACTTACTTGGTAGGCTGGACTCAAGTGGCGGTTGTGAGACCGTCAACCCACTAGGCCTAGTGGCACATACTATTTTCAACCTAAAAAGATTTTATCCTACAAAAGATGAAGCCTCAATTTGTTATCACGGTCATAAAAGGATGTTATCATACAAAAGGATCAAAAAATTATAAGAAAAGTCATATTTGTTTCACTTCAGTTGGGGTGTATGTCATGGAAATTATTATATGCTAGTTATCGGTGGGCCGATCGGTTTCTCTCACTTTTTGCTGCAGGAAAGAATTATGTTAAGTGTGTGCACACGCCGTCTTTGTTAGATTCATGTGTGTCTGGGATGGCGTGTTCTCGTGGTAGAAAATATTGTGAAAAAATAAAGTCTACTAGGTTCATCCTCCGACTGCTTTAGCAGTTCACATGCCTCGCATACTGCAAGGATCTGATCTTGGTAACTGATTCATGGTTCAAGGTTTAGGTTTTTTTTGTTTTCTTTTCCTTGTTGTGGTAGGTTTACTGCATTTCGCCAGTGCAAAATTTGGCCTTTTGCAATTACACCACACTTAAACAAAGAGTAGAGTCAAAACATGAAAAGAGAGATCAAGAGACACTGATTTTGATGAACTTTAATAACTTTTAGCTTTATGGATCTATGACAATATCATTGGTTGTTGCACATAGCCATAAACCAGACCAGATCGCCTCTAAAAAAAAATTATATCTGAATTTAGCGACCCTACCAGTTTATTAAGCTCAATGGCCAGCCCCGCCAATTTCGATTCAAAAATGACCAAGAACCGGATTGTTTAATATGGTTTTCAAAAACCGGAGCAATTAAACTGGTAAAATTAAGATCTCATGAGCCAACATGCCGCAATAACCGAACTCACTTTCGCAGGGCTAAATAGATGGAAATCATTTTCTTTGACCTTTTTTCTATGTATTTTTTCCTACCCATCGAACACAATGTATCGATGGTTCAATCAAGAAAAACTTAACGTGCCCCACCCATGCACCTAAATAACTTGATCATACCTTATTTCATTACTTAAATTCGCTGTCACCACACATAGATATTCATGATCCAAGTGCTTTTCTAAATTGTTTCCTGGTACCTCGCTAGAGGGGAATTCACCACCCATCTTAAGCAATAACACCAAGTCGCTCAATAATAAGGCATGATTAGTCAACCCATGACAACATATTAGGAATATGTAAAAGGATCTTAAATAAAGAGACGTTAAACATGTAAATTTGTAACTCGCTTGAATATTATCAATGATCGATAGTTGGTTGAGCTTGCTTTTGATGTGTACATAGGACATGTCCGCTATTAGCTCTTTCCCCAATGCTACTACATGTACCTTAGACATACTTCTAGACCTACGATTAGACATATACGTGACATGACACTAAGATATTGAAGCAAAATTCACACACACCATAACACAAAATGTGCATATCACCAAAGCATGATGGAAATCCAATAATACAAGGCCACCGTCTGCTACGAGGAGCATTTCAGCTACATTCACAACTCAATAAAAACTGTGATACGCTACATCTTGGGAGGGTAACATTTTAATTATCCAATAAAACTTGGGAGGAAAAAATGTATGGTCATGCATAACATCGACCTTGGAACAAATTTATTAATGTTGCTCAAAGTCGTAGTAACAATACAAACATATGATTTACAGAGAAAATTTGGTTCTATGTTCTCGCCAAAGAAAATTAATCATACTCACTAGATCGACCTTTGTCTTTTATTTAGCCTCTCAACAAATTAACTATAGCCACTCCGATGATGAAGTTGCTCGGCGCTTATGGGATGGCGGTGGAGACTTGAACTGCGGCACATAGCGTGCAACGGCCGGGCGATTTACATCTGCTTGAGTGGTTGGCGCGCTCCATGACTTCCACGGTGATGGGCGACGGCTGGGAGGCGCCCTTGCAGCGCCTTCTAGAGGGAAGGTGGTTCGAGCGGGCGGAGGAAGATCAATGCCGGGAGAGAAGGGAGAGCGGAATTGCGGCGTTGAAATGTCCTCCCTCGCAAATCTCGCTAGCGACACTGGTCACCTCGGTCTTCTCCCGTGTTTGTAAAGGTTGAGGGGAGAATTTGCCACGCCCAAGATATTTATTTAAAGGCCACAGTCCGATAGGGTATCTGTTCAGCCTCTATTTCACCCAAAACTGTAAACTAGCGGTTATTTTGCAGGCCTTCAAGCGATATAAGGTCTGCTAGAGATGCTTTAGAAATTTCTTCAAGAAGAGTCCCATTAGAACAGCTAGCCCACGGCTAAAAACATGGTGTCTAGTGGCAGATCCAATTGCTAGAAATGACTCTGCATGAAATCGATGTCTTACATGGCTAATAGCGTGAGATGGCTCGGATTAGGCTCGGCTTATAACTGTCCTAAATTTCAATATAAGATTTGCATAGCACATGAGTGGAAACCGACAGCTGAATGCCTCTTGTTTTCATTTTAGTGTTTGAATCATGTGAAGAAACGTGAGAAGATGATGTGCATGCATGTAACTTAACCAAGAAAATGATGCCTATGACACAATGCAAATGAGTGACTCAATCAACTCATATATATGAGAGGGATAGAGAGATAGGGGATGTGGGTGAGAGGGAGGCATATGGTTTTATTTGTACTTATATGGATGAACATATTGATATGCATAATAATACAAAAAGCGGGTTTGATGCGGTCTAGATCTTTTGGGCGGATGTGATCACGTGATCCAATAAATTTTCACATCATAATGCCATCGGGTATGAACAATATAATGCTACATGATCGATCTCTTCCATGCTTTGACTTCACTTTTCACACATCTATATGCATAGACTAAAGCTAAACAATGCAATAATACTTTTGGGGCCAAATAGGCTAGGAGGCAAAGCGGAATGCCAAAACTTCGGTAGAGATAGGTTGATGTAAGCAGGCCACATGACCAAGATGTATAGACTAGTGTACATGCTCTTATTGCTGGTCTCTTAAGAAAGTGCATCCCTAGATGAGTATGGTCAGTGAGGAACTAGAAGCTAGCTTCGCATCTCCGCATAACTTTACTCAAGGGTTAGGTTTCATTTAGTCACCGCACATTTGCTAGTACATCTGTGCTTTGTGCTTTGGTGTTGGTCACTCATGGCAGAGGCACATAAAATTTACATATATAGAAAATTTCTAGCTAATGCAAATGGTAGAACAACTCTTGATTCCTAGTAAAAAGTAAGATGTCTATGATTTTTGTGCTCAAGTGAGCTTATATATCTCTATTCTACTACTTGAAAAATACTCGGGCGTTGCTTTTCCTACCCATCCTCAGCGTTTAAGCTTAGGTTTCGTCCGCCGAACTGCCTTCCTCAGCCATTTTACACTCCCACCAAATTTTCCCACCTTCTCCGCTGATTCTTTTGTTCCTCTCGAACACGCATTCAAAGGACAGGCAATGAAAATAAATCTAGGGTCCCCACGCTGCCGAAGCCTTGCTCGACCACGGCATCACCGTCCGCGCCTCGGTGTCGCCTTGTACGCCTTCTTACAGACAAAACCGTCGCGACACGACGACCTCCGGCGCCCCATCGATGCCAAAGCTGCGCCGCCACGCTCATCGGTGATGTTTGCGGCGGAGGTGCAAGTTCCGCTGCCCATCCGAGCTCTTCCTCCTCCTATTCCATCCCACACGCTACCACCCGCTGGTTCCATCAATTCTCCTGCGATTACTCCCCACTACAATCTCGCCTCATGGTTGTTGTCGTGGCAGCTCCGACCTGGCCGAGTATGTTGGCATTGCTTTCACATGAGATTTTGTGGTTGTGTTGATTGGGGTGGTACACTTGTTGAGTGTACGCTGTGGATGTGTTGCGCCGCCACCTAATCAGCCCACATGCCATGTTCATTTATCTATCCTTCCATTGTGGTTCTCGAGTTGCTCGCTAATGTGTTTCTACTACAATAAAGCTTGACACGCTTCGAACTATAGCAGTCCGTAAAAGCACATTTTATAGTGGTTGTTCTTGCTGTTTGTACTAAATTTACTTTGCAAGGTTTGGGATCTTTCACACCGTGGACGCCTTAATTCAATGATTTTAATTTGGTTTGCAAGGCACCGTTCCGTTGTAGGAGTAGTCGCTAGAATCAAAGTCCAAAGGCGATGGATGAAAGCTAACTTGCGATGCCCGAAGGTGTGTTAGTTGCATTTTCACGAGTTCTCTATATCTCGATGTAGCTAGTGATTCCACGTGGGCTGTGCCGAACCAAGCGCCAACGTGTCAATTCAAAAGAGACCAGTCCATCACGCCGGTGGTTCAAGACTTTGTACGCCGTGTGCCGGGCTCTATTTGCAAACTTAATCTAAGATCTTCAACTAAAAAATCTAAGATTTCGCATAATTGTCACCAGATGCACTTTATGATACTATCGACGGAGAACAAAAGTGCAAAATTATTTAGGTGTGAATAAACATTTTGAAAAGTGGAACGGCCTTGTGATTGTTAGAAATTGTTTAATGCTTAATCTTTTGTTCTTAATTGCTCTCAAATGATTATCCGTTGTAAACCTTATATTCTTCTAATTATACACATTGTTGTTTTTTGTATGTCACCGTGTACGTAAAATAGGTACTATGTGATGTCCCTAGGACACGCCATTTATCATACATTTATTGATGTCCATTAACTAATTAACTTGAGATATATTTATCAGCCCATATTTTCATTCATTAGATCAAAAGAAACGCACCGTAATACCGTGAAGTTCAAACAAGGCGTTTTAAGGTAACTCGAAATAGAGCCATGTTTGTTGACAAGGAAACTTCTAAATCTTGATTGATGCCCAATCGAAAATATTATTCTTGTAACGCTGTACCAAGGAACAATTGATATGCCATTTTTCTTGAAATATTTAGATGTTTTTGGAGGAAAATACCTAGGGCGCACTTTTATTAATTTGAGATCACCGCGACATCAAAGATACGTCCTCGAGAATAAAACTAGGCGGATCACCGCCCCAATTAATTACAAGCTTTGTGTCATAAACATGCCTAGCAAAATTATATTCGCCCTATTAGCATCTCTAGGATCGTGTTAAAACTCAACGCACCTAGTCTTGTTGCTCGTTGGAAACAATCATAAGTATGGTCGCCGAGGACTCCAAACTTCAAGCAGTCGACATTGCATGCTTGAATCGCCTTGTGAATCAGACTCATGAGTAATCCCATCACACCCTAAATCTTTGATCATCATCAAGCCTCTCGCATCACTATAGCATCCGTTGTTGAGGTATTTAGATGTTTGTAATCGTAAACTCGAGATGATTCTTCCATCTCCTTTTTCCCGATACACATACATTTATCGCAATGTCTCTTTTTGGGTCGTTTTTACACGCCATGTGCTGCCTTTAGTATAAAATGAAGTTCACAATAACATCAAGCGTACATGCCTGTTTTAGGTTGATCATTATCTATTTTGTCCTACAGTACCTTGTTAGGTTGTTTAAGATCCATCTTGGTCTCTATGCTATTGTGATGTTCAATGAGTGGGACATGCATATCTGATACTGCTTTTTCTAGGAAGACTATCATGGCTTCCTCTTTTTATTGAGATATGAAATAATAATTATGGTATTTACGAAGATTACATCAAAGAAAGGTTCAACGGCCCAATTACTACGTTTCTTTTGATATGAAAACAAAATGTTTAACTCTTGCATCATATAATTTGCTTCTTCGAAGTAAGCTTTACTTTGACCTTCCCATTGATCTTCAAAACTTAAACCTACCCGGAATCATAGTAATCGGCGTGAAAGGGGATGGGGAAGAAACTTCAGCGCTTGTTGCAATGCGTTCGAGGTATCTCGTCTCGCCCCAAGCAACGCATGGGCATTGGTCCTAGTTGAAAGTGAAAATCTGAGTATGCATAAACACAAAATAGCCAAATCTTGTTACTCCAAGTCCACGAGCCTAATTCCGTCGACATCGGTTGTGCAGTGCAAATAATACGTATCTTACTGTTTCCCAAGTTTACCAGACGCACTAAATACACGATAAAAACCATCAATCCACACTCATTGTTCTCGCTCTTCGAACACCAATTTGACATCCAAATCCCAATTGGCGCGGGTAGCCTTTGAGTAGTAAGTTTTCCCGCTTTATATTATAAAGCAAAACACCGATACATCTAGCTCGCTGGGCCTACAACACAGACAAGCCTAAAAGAAAAACAAGAAGAAGAAAGAGAAATAAATGTCGAGCACCGTGATCAATGAAGAAAGGAAGTTCGGGCAACTGGCCGGACCTTCTCGAAGAAGTACCACCACGCTCCCAGCATTCGCAGCGCCACACGCCCCAAGCAACACCTTCAAAAGGAATGCGACGCTGCCGCCATACAGGCCGCCTTAACAAGTTCTAGGGTTTCACAGTATGCGAGGATAGTAGGCGCCGGGGCCAAAACCGCGGATCTCGGGTAGGGGGTCCCGATCTCTGCGTCAAGGCTGATTGTAACAAGTAAGGAACCGACAGATGCAGACAAAAACGGTTCGCTCTCGGCGGGAGGAAACTCACTCCTTCGGGCATGATTAATATTGATGATATGGGTAGTACAAGAGCAAATCTACCATTTAGATCAGTAGAGGCTAAACCAGGAGAGCTAGCCTATGATGGTATGAATGTAATTGTGATCGGCCTTCTAAGGACCAACCTCTCCGATTTATATAGACAGGAGAGGGCTAGGGTTTACATAGATTCGGTTACAAGGAAGGAAATATAATATCGGATGTGGCTTGCCTTCCACGCAAGGAAAGTCCCATCCGGACCGGGCGAGTCTTGAGTCTTGTATCTTCACGCTTCAATAGTCAGGACGTTGTGCAGTCCGGCTGTCAGACCCTAATCCGGGACTCCTCGATTATGGGGAAGGGGTATACGATGCCCCTCGGGAAGGTCCGGCAGCGGCCTTGCGGGCGTCATCGCCTCAGTGTCGTGTCGGGCGATTGGGTTTCTCCCGACCCTACCACCACACCACCTCGGGCATTTCGAGATGCACCACCTCCTCGGCCACCCACCAGCTTGGGACACCACGATTCTTGGAATGACCCTCGCCCCTTCATTGGAGCTCTCAACACAAGACTTGGAGAGGGAGAGGGACGACAGCCACGAGGAGCAACCACCTCTCGGCCGGGATGGAGGGACAGCTCACCTGCGCCATGGCAGAAACCGGCCGGGGCGTGGCAATGAGGACTTACCAGAGCCTCGATAAGCCCAGCCACAGACCCGCGTGGACAGACAGCCTGTCATGCCATATGTATTTGGTTATGTACTGTTGAACTAAGTTTATGGTTTTGGATGAGGCCTATATGACTTTCATTGAGCTGTATGTTTACGCTTTGATTGCCTCAACATAGTAAATGAATATTAAATTAGTTATATGTTTGCCTTAACAGTTTGCTAGTGAAATGCAACATCATGGCATGTAAATTGTTGTGTAAACATGTTTACTGCCGTCCCGCAAATGCACTCTAGATGCTATGTAGTTCCCATGCCACAAAAAGCCTGCTGGGAGAAAATGAACTTCGGCGGATAGATGGCCGAGGGTAGATAAAGCTATGGGAGGCCCTAACCCAGCAGAATAATCTTTGGCGGCCGTTGTCGTGGCGGTTCTATCTGTAGAAGAACTGCTCTCCCGTTAGTTTGTCTTGTTGTCTTAATAGCTTTGTTAGGGAAGATTACATGTCATTGCATTTAAGTTGTGGTGTCTTGGTGCGAGCCATGGAGACCACCGCCACAGCCACTCCCTCTCTGAGTCTCACCACCTGCCTCGGGACATGTGGTGTGGTTTGGAAATGGTGGGCGAAAATGGGGCAGGGGTGACGGTGACACCATGAGAGTGGGGAGGGAGGGAGGAAGGAGGCGCATGTTGTCATGGGTGGCGCCACCACACACAGTGTGTAGTGACAAGCAGAGATGGAGCCAGAGATGATGGCCAGGCGCATGGTGGGGGGAGTGGGAGTCGACCGATGGTGGTCGTCCGATCGTCAGTGAGATGGTCTTGGTCATGCATACTTACTTGGTAGGGGCGAACTCAAGTGGCGGTTGTGAGGCCGTCAACCCACTAGGCCTAGTGGCACATACTATTTCCTTTCCCTATAAAATAAAGAAATAAATTTATTATTTTCTACCTAAAAATGTTTTTATCCTTCAAAAGACGAAGCCCTCAATTTGTTATCACCGACCATAAAAGGATGCTATCATAGAAAAAGAATCAAAAAATTATAAGAAAAGTCGTATTTGTTTCGCTTAAGTTGTGGTGCATGTTGCTGGAAATTATTATATGCTTTGGTTATGCGGGTGGGCGATAGGTTTCTTGACTTCTGAGCCGGGGAAGAATTATGTTAAGTGTGTGTGCACAGCGTCTTCTTTATTAGATTCATGTGTGTTCAGATGGCGTGTGTTCGTGGTGTAGAAAATATTGTGAAAAATAAAGGTCTACTAAGTTCATCCTCGACTTCTGTTTAGCAGTTCATATGCCTCATACAGAATCTGATCTTAGTAAGCGATTCACGGTTCAAGGTTTAGGTTTTCTTTTTATTTCCTTTTCCTTTTTGTGGGTAGGGTTCTGAGTTATTTACGGCATGTGCAAATTTGGCCTTTTGCAATTACACCACACGAAACAAAGAGTAGAGTCGAAACATGAAAAGAAAGATCAAGACACACTGATTTTGATGAACTTTAATAACTTTTAGCTTTATGGATCTATGACAATATCATTGGTTGTTCGATATAACTTTACTTAGGACCAGGTGTCTCTCGAATAAAAAAAATATCGAAATTAGCGACCCTACCAGTTTGTTAAGCTCAATGTCCAGCCCCGCCACCTACCCGAAAAAATGACCAAGAAACAGGATTGTATACTATGGTTTTCAAAAAAACTGGAGCAATTAAATGGTAAAAATTAAGGTCTGCGAGCCAACATGCCGCAATAACCGAACTCACTTTGTGCAGGGCTAAATAGATGGAAATCATTTTCTTTGACCTTTTTTCTCTATGTATTTTTTTCTACCCATCGAACCCAATGAATCCGTAGTTCAATCGGTAAAAACCTTAACGTGCCCCACCCATGCACCTAAATATCTTGATCATACATATTTCATTACTTAAAATCGTTGTCATCACACATAGATATTCATGATCCAAAGCGAAGCTTTTCTAAACTGTTTCCATGATAACCTGCTAGAGGGAATTCACCACCCATCTTAAGCAATAACACCACCAAGCTGCTCGTCAATAAGGCATGGTTAGTCAACCCATGACTACATATTTGTAGTAGTAGCTGTCTCACCATATCTCTCTTTTGCGCCTTGATAATCAAATCATGGGTAAGTAAAGGGAGCAAGTAAAATGGATTTCTTTAATGATAACTAGATCCATAATGGCGCGTGTTGCAGCGCCCGTCCATTTTAACGATAGTGTTCTTAAATAAAGGGACAAGGAATATGTAAAAATGATCTTAAATAAAGAGACCTTAAACATGTAAATTTGTGGCAACTCGCCTGAATATTATCAATGGTCGATAGTTATTAGGAGCTTGATTTTGATGTGTACATAGGACATGTCCGTCTATTAGCCATTTCCCCAATGATACTACATCTAACTTGGACCTACTTGTACACCTAAGATTAGACATACTTGTCAGGACACTAAGATATTGAAGAAAAATTCACACACAGCAGAACACGAAATGTGCATATCACCAAAGCATGTTCGAAAACCAACAATACAAGGCCACCGTCGCTGCTACAGGAGCATTTCAGCTACATTCACAACTCAATAAAAACTGTGATAGGATACATCTAGGGAGGGGTAACATTTTAATTATCCAATAAAACTTGGGAGGAAAAAATGTATGGTCATGCATAACATCGACCTTGGAACAAATTTTGCTGGGTCGGTCGCTCCCGCCAAATCTCATTAGCGATCTGGGTCACCTATTTGGGTCTTCCGCCCGTGTTTGTAAAAAGTTGAGGGGAGGGTTTGCCACGCCCATAGAATTTATTTAAAGGCCCGCGATCCGATAGGAGTATCTGTTGAGGCCTCTATTTCACCCAAAGCTGTAAACTAGAGGTTATTTTGACAACCAACTCCTCTCAAACCCAGTTCATCTCTTGTGTTCAATCTTTGTATCAAAACTATAGTGGTGCTTGTGGGTGACTAGTAGTGATGATTACATCTTGTAGTTGATTACTATATGGTTTATTTGGTGGAAGATTATATGTTCAGATCCATTATGCTATTTAATACCTCTTTGATCTTGAGCATGGTTATCATTTGTGAGTAGTTACTTTCATTCTTGAGGCCACAGGAGAAATCATGTTGCAAGTAATCATGTGAACTTGATATGTGTTTGATATTTTGATGATATGTATGTTGCCATTCTCTTAGCGGTGTCATGTGAACGTCGACTACATGACACTTCACCATATTTGAGGCTAAGGGAATGCATTGTGGAAATAGTTATTAGATGGTGGGTTGCGAGTAGCGAGGTTAAACCCCAGTTTATGCGTTATTCCGTAATGGATCGATTGGATCAAAAAGTTTAATGCTACTGGATAGAATTCATCCTTAATACTTTTCTCGTGATTGGATGCTTCGAGAGGTTAATCATAAGTAGGAGGTTTGTTCAAGTAAGAACAGCACCTAAGCACCGGTTCACCCACATATCAAATTATCAAAGTACCGAACACAAATTAAGCCAACTTGATGAAAGTGACTAGATGAAATTCCGTGTACCCTCAAGAACACTTTGCTTATCATAAGAAACTGTGTTGGCCTGTCCTTTGCCTCAAAAGGTTAGGTTACCTTGCTGCACTTTTGTTACTACTATCATTACTTGCTCGTTACAAATTATCTTGCTATCAAACTACTCTTATTACTTACAATTTTAGCACTTGAAGACATTACCTTGCTAAAAACCAGTTGTCATTTCATACGCTCCTCGTTGGGTTCGACACTCTTACTTATCGAAGGCTACAATTGACCCCATATACTTGTGGGTCATCACAATGCCCAATATGTTTATAGGAGTTTTGACATGCCATGCTTTTGCGGGTCCGCTTGTGCACAAGCTCTACACCACTACTTGTTCAGATCTGCAACATCTAATTTTGGATTAAATTCCATATATTTCCCTACCACACGGAGATGATTTGTCTAGCCTCGACCATATGCTTTAGAAGTGTCTAATTAGCATTGTAAAAAAATCTTTGGAACAATACTACTGCAACATCTATAGAAAATCTAACTAGTAGTACCTACACGGTCCTAACATCAAACTCCAAAATATTCAAGCCTTAATGTTTTGAGTTTCATTAATTGAGTTTCCAGTCTTTTTAGGTTTCCCAAGGGTACATAAGTTGATGGAGTTGTGGAAGATCTATAAGCTCTTGAAGATTTGGAGGACCTACAAAGTGTGTTGTTTTGGATTATCAGGACATTGTATGCTCATTTTTTGCCGCATGGCACATCTAGAAACATATGTACTTTTCATTTTGTGGCGCAATGTCCATATATATTGTCATTTCATGCATGTATGTAGAAACATATGTATTTGGTTATGTCCATCGAACTAAGTTTATGGTTTTGGATGAGGCCTATATGACTTTCATTGAACTGTATGTTTACGCTCTGATTGCCTCAACATAGTAAATGAATACTAAATTAGTTATATGTTGCCTTAACAGTTTGCTAGTCCGGCAATTGTGTAAACATGTAAACTATTGTGTAAACATGTTTCTGCCATCCCGGCAATTGCACTACCGGTAACTATAGTTCCTATGCCACAAAAAGCTTGCACGGAGAAAATGAACTTCTGGCATATACATGGCGGGGTAGATAAACTGTCGGGGAGGACCTAACCAGCAGAGAAGTAATCTCGGCAGCGTTGCCGTGTGAGTTCTATCTGTAGGGGCCACTCTCATTGGTTTGTGTGTCGTCTTAATAGCTTTGTTAGGGAGATTACATGTCATTGCATTTAAGTTGTGGTGTGTGTTAGTGCGAGCCCGCGGACCACCGCCACCATAGCCCTCCCTCTCCTGTCTCGCCACCTGCCTCGGGACATGTGGTATGGTTTGGGTAGGTGGGCGGAAATGGGGCAGGAGCTGGCAGTGACACCATGAGAGTGGGGAGGGAGGGAGGAAGGGGCGCATGTTCTCGTGGGTGGCGCCACCACACCAGTGAGCTGGTGACAAGCAGACGGACAGATGATGGCCAGCCATTGGGGGAGTGGGAGTCGAGCAATAGTGGTCGTCGATCGTCGGTGAGATGGTTTTGGTCATCCATACTTACTTGGTAGGGGCGGACTCAAGTGGCGGTTGTGAGACCGTCAACCCACTAGCCCTAGTGGCACATACTATTCAACAACAAAAAAGTTTTTATCCTACAAAATACAGAAGCCCTCAATTTGTTATCACCGACCATAAAAGGATGTTATCATACAAAAGGATCAAAAAATTATAAGAAAAAGTCATATTTGTTTCGCTTCGGTTGTGGTGCATGTCATTTGAAAATATTATATGCTAGTTATGCGGTGGGCGATCGGTTTCTTCAGCTTCTACTGACAGGAAAGAATTATGTTAAGTGTGTGTGCACTGCGCGTCTTCTTTGTTAGATTCATGTGTGTTAGGATGGCAGTGTTCTCGTGGTGTAGAAAATATTGTGAAAAATAAAGGTCTACTAGGTTCATCCTCGACTCGTTTAGCAGTTCACATTTCATACCCTGCAAAGATCTGATCTTAGTAACTGATTGGCGGTTCAAGGTTTAGGTTTCCTTTTGTTTTCTTTTCCTTTTTGTGGGTAGGATTACGGGTTATTTGACATTGCAAATTTGGCCTTTTGCAATTACACCACCGAAACAAAAAGTAAAGTCGAAACATGAAAAGAAAGATCAAGATACACTGATTGTGATGAACTTTAATAACTTTTAGCTTTATGGATCTATGACAATATCATTGGTTGTTGCACACAGCCATAAGCGGGACCAGACTGTCTCTCGAATAAAAAATTATATCCGAAATTAGCGACCCTACCAGTTTGTTAAGCTCAATGGCCAGCCCATACCGACCGAAAAAAATGACCAGAAACTAGATTGTATAATATGGTTTTCAAAAAAACTGGAGCAATTAAACTGGTAAAAATTAAGGTCTGCGAGCCAACATGCCGCAATAATCGAACTCACTTTGTGCAGGGCTAAATAGATGGATATCATTCTCTTTGACCTTTTTTCTCTATGTATTTTTCTCCTACCCACTGAACACAATGTATCGATGGTTCAATCGGTAAAAAACTTAACGTGCCCCACCCATGCACCTAAATATCTTGATCATACCTTATTTCATTACTTAAAATCGTTGTCACCACACATAGATATTCATGATCCAAAGCGAAGCTTTTCTAATGTGTTCCCTGGTACCCTGCTGGGGAATTCACCACCCATCTTAAGCAATAACACCGCCAAGCTGCTCGTCAATAAGGCATGATTAGTCAACCCATGACTACATATTAGGAATTTGTAAAAAGGATCTTAAAGAAAGAGGCGTTAAACATGTAAATTTGTAGCAACTTCGCCTGAATATTATCAATGATCGTTGGAGCTTGATTTTGATGTGTACATAGGACATGTCCGTCTATTAGCTCTTTCCCCAATGCTACTACATGTACCTTAGACATACTTCTACACCTACGATTAGACATACGTGACATGACACTAAGATATTGAAGCAAAATTCACACACACCAGAACACAAAATGTGCATATCACCAAAGCATGTTGGAAATCCAATAATACAAGGCCACCGTCGCTGCTACAGGAGCATTTCAGCTACATTCACAACTCAATAAAAACTGTGATACGATACATCTTGGGAGGGGTAACATTTTAATTATCAATAAAACTTGGGAGGAAAAAATGTATGGTCATGCATAACATCGACCTTGGAACAAATTTATTAATGTTACTCAAAGTAAATAGTGCAATACAAACATATGATTCTGAGGGAAAACTTGGTTCTATGTCCTCGTCAAAACAAATTAGCGTACTCACTAGACTGACCTGTGTCTTCTTTATTTAGCCTCTCAGTCAAATTAACTATAGCCACTCACGGATGATGAAGTTGCCACAGGCTTGCGGGGATGGGCGGTGGAGACTTGAACATGACAGGGCGTGACACGGCCGTGACGACATCTGCTTGAGTGGTTGGCGCATCCATGACTTCACGCGGTGGCGGCGGCTTGGAAGCATCCTTGGCAGCGCTTCTGAGCTGGGGAAGGTGGTCGGAGGCGGAGGAAGATCAATGCTTGGAAGAGAAGGAGAGCGAGAGAATTGGCGTTGAAATGTCCCTCCGGCAAATCCGTCTAGATAGCGATCTGGGTCACCCTAGTCGGTCTTCCGCCCGTGTTTGTAAAGGTTGAGGGAGAATTTGCCACGCCCATAAATTATGTAAAGCCCTGAGTCCGATAGGGTATCTGATGAGGGCCTCTATTTCACCCAAAGCGTAAACTAGCGGTTATTTACAATTCGGTAGCGATATAAAGGAATTACGCTAGAGATGCTCTTAGAAATTTCTTGAGGGCGAGTCCCATTAGAACAGCTATTGCGAGGCGAAAACATGGTGTCTAGTGGCGAGATCCAATTGCTAGAAATGACTTCGGGCAGCAATCGATGTCTTACATGGCTAATACGTAGCGAAGGGGCTAGATTAGGCTCGGTTATACTTGTCCTAAATTTCAATATAAGATTTGCATAGCACATGAGTGGAAACCGGACAGCTGAATGTCTTGTTTTCATTTTTAGTGTTTGAATCGGTGAAGAAGCATTGAGAAGATGATGTGCATGCCTACAAGATTATAGTCTAATGCGGCAAAATTTGTTGCTACAACTAAGGTTTGTTGCAATAAAAAAGCATATAATACCACAAATTCTCGGTTGTGGTAATAGGCCATACATGTGCCATAACTTGGTTTGGTCACGATAAATACTAAATTTGTTGCAATAGAGGCCTCATTGATTTTACTGAAATTAATTAATGTGGCGTTACTGTCTGATGGCGACAATGCGACAAAAAAAATTCCGATTGCCGCGAGGGCAGTCATTTTGTTGTAATAGAGATTACGTATTTCAGCGAGAATAACTATTTGTGGCAATATTTAGAAAGATATTGCAACGTGGGCGTGAAGCGTTGCGTGGTGGCTTATATTATTTGCAAAAAATGGCTACCTATTGCAACAAAGCGCATCAGCGTTGCAATATGGTAGCAATATTAGCGACAAACAAATTTCAATTCTTGGTGCCAGTCATTTCGTTATGTCGGATTAGGTATTTCAACAAAATAACTATTTGTGGTAATATTAAGGAATATATACCTTTTTGATTGTGACTGCATTAGTTACAAGTTAAATAGTGGGAAAATATAGTATTTGAGTTTATAGAAATTAAGTTGATTAGCGTTGATTTTGGCCACCGCGATTCCTGGACCACGCCATAATTTTTTCATCCGTTGGTAAGTCTGCTCCGTTACAGCTCCGCGAGTTCATAGCTTGACGGCGATGCTCCATAACAACAACAAAAGATGCTCCGTTGTAGCACACTTCGCGAGTTTTCGGAGGGCGGTGATCTTTCGCTATTACTGCAGCACCTGCAAGGTTTTGGGTGACCAGCGATACTTCCGCCATGGCTTATAGATGATGCTTCATTGCAACCCGGTGACCCGACAACTCCATTATAGCACCCGGCTACCGTGCGTGGTGGTCATCACGTGCAGGCTGGCGGTGGTGGTAGCCTGCATCGACACGCCCCGGCGAAAAGCGGAAGCGTCCGTGAGCTCCGCGCCTTTCGGCTCATTCTTGCGCAGTGGTCATCTGCGTGCGGAGTGGCGGTGTACATGGAGTGCGTGGTATTGACGGCAAACGAAACACTATGGCAACACCTCGGCTCTTTGCATTAAGCGGTCATGTGTGCCCGTGGCCGGTAGCCATGGAGTCGTGGCAACCGGCGGCCAATGGCTTCATTGCAGCACCCTATCTCGTTGGTGGTGGTCATGCCATTGTAACTTTTCCCGACTCAACGTGTGGTGGTCATGTGTACTTTGCCGGTGGTAGCCATGGGTATAGCGGCGGCGGTCAAAAAGTCATGATAGAGACAACAACTTGCTGTAGCAGAATGAGGGAGTCATGAGCCGAGGAGATATGGGGCAAGAGATGGGAGGCGTGCTGCAGGAGAAAGGAGAGAGATGAGGCGAGGCGGCAAAGACCACGTTAGAAGCGAGGCGTGTGGATCAGAGCATAAGGGAGATGGAAGGAATGCGCCCGGAGAATGCGTGACAGGCAGCTGAGCAGGCCGCTGATTTCTTCCTAGAAATCAGTCAGTTGATTCTAACAGTTTTCCTTTCTTTTAAGGAAAAAAAACAAAGAAATAATAAGAAAAGAAAAAAGTGTGAGGTAAAGTCTTCTTTTTAGACAAGAAGTGTTAGGTGAGGTCAGACTCACATTTTGGCGCCCAGAGTTTTAACCATGCCCGCGAACGATTTCGTTAGGTTTTCAATCTGATAGCCCGCGAATAATAATAAATCAAGAAGACCCAGGCCGTGAACGCGAAATCCCACCCACCCACCCACCTGAGCTAATCTCGCTCGTCTCTCCCTCTTCCCGCACCACTCCTCGCCGCCGCCACCACCTACGGCGCCTTGATCCCGTCTGATTCCGGCGTCCTCTGGCGGCACCCACTTTTCCACCGTGCCCCCCTCCCAACGCGCCTTCCTCCCATCGGACCAGATCCGCCGCACGCGTCCTCCAGCAGCCAAGCGCGACCCTGCCCAGCAACTAGGGTTTGGGCCAGCACATCGCCAGGCATGGAGCCTCCTCCCGCTGTCTCCTTCTTCTACAACTTCTCTTCTTCTCCTCTTGATGTATGCGTGTATTGTGTCAATGAAAAAAGATTCAAGGCCATTGCCGGAGAGAGGAGCTTCTACTCCTAGTATGGGACGCCATGGAAGGTTGTCCTTGTTCTGTTCTTTTAATTTTTTTGTTTCTCTTCCCGATCTAGACATGTTGAAGGCTCTGTTTTTTGCAGGTGCTGCTCTGATGAGGAGAAACTGCTGCTGCAGGACGTCCTCCTCCTCCTCCTACCACCCCCCATCTGGGGCTCTCGGAGGAGGTGAAGCAATGGGATAGCCACGTCATGAAGGGCTGCAAGGGAGATATGTCCATCGATTGCCTTATGTTTTTCTTTGATCGTAGATCGTTTTCCTACGATGCTGACGACAGAATCCCATAATGTATGTCCATTGCCAATCTATGGATCGTACAAAGAAGATTGACTAAGAGCTTAGATGTGTCTGCAGAGACATAAAAAACATGGTGATCAGAAGGATTTGTTGCAGGTAAGATGCAAACAATGCTGGCCTATATTTAGCATGCAGTTTTTTATTGGTTCTTATAATTTATCTGTTTCCCAACATATATCCCTGATTCTTTTCATCAATTTAGCAGCGAATCCGTCATCCGATTGACTCATATTGCAACAGGGAAGAGCAGATATGCCATGGTCTTTTGCCTCCATGTGCCATTGGCCTTTGCGTGTTTCTTTTGTTTGAGGAAAACGAGATTGAGATGTAGACTATGAACATCGCAGACTGATAATTTAATTGGCCTTCTGCTCAGATTTTACAAAATTGGATAATGAAGTGCAATATAGGACCCTCGGCTATGGAATAATTACTCTTTTATATCTCACCGTCCAGCCTTTGATTCGAGGTAAAAATGGTGCATCGTACTCTCCGTACAAAGTGTCAATTTTAAGCGTCTGTTTATCCGGCCAAATCACATGTTAGCTTGAAGCTTTTTCTTGAGTAAATGATTCTGTACCATAGCCTAAGAATCAGAGGTTGATCTATATATGTGATTATTGTTGTCAGCGATTTGTTTTGTCACAACCACTTTGCTCTGCACGGTGTTCATGTGTTGGGCGCTTGGAGCCCCAGTTGGCCAGGTGGCCTCACTGATTTAAGGTGTGGCGTGTGTTAAATAAAACTGATGTTAGGTAATTAAGCTCAAAATATGAACACTGTTATGCTTTCTAAGTTTAACAAAACTCTGTCAGTAAAACTGCTAGGCCTAGGTTGACCTTTTTTTTTTGAAGGCTAGAGTTGACCTTATTTGCACAATATGGAAAAACAAATATTTATCAGGACAACTATTATAACATATATGAGACATCTCATTTGTTATGGTTTCTATCTTTCACCTAAGATAAATGTTATTTGAGCTAATTTCTATGTGCAGGTATATGAGGATGTAGAGTCTGAAGAACGGCTGCGACAGCAGTTACTTACAAAAATCTATTAAGTTTTGCCTACAAATATGCAGTATCATGAATCATTAGGTTCACTGAACTTGGATTTACATATAACCGCTTTTCCACTTCTCCCTCTTCTAATTCTCATGTGGTAATTTGTTTGATATTGTTAGGCTTGGGCACTCTCATAAATGGCACCATTTTTGTTTACCTTCTACTGATCTGTAACAAAGATGATTTCTCTGTTGCCATTGAGGTAAATGACCATTCATAATACAAATGCGTGAGTTTTCTACACATTTTATATGTTCAAAACTGAACATTATCTACAAAGGTGATGCCATGAATTATATAATTTTTTTAACAGAACAAATCAGTGGTCAATAATCACAACTTCTGTATCTTTTACAAGTATGGGTCCATGTTATATTGTTTTGTAGTGCACTTACATGTTATGCTGGACTCATTAACTAGAACTATTTCTTTTTATTACTTGATTGCAGGATACAAAGATCTGGCTCGATTGGACTTTAGATCATGGACAATTTAGTCTTGGCCCATAATTAGGATGGCTAAATTACATTTTGAGTATCATTTTGATGGATATTTGCTATGGAAATTATAGAAATTTATGAATCTACATATTATATGTATATTTCTGAATATTGTAATTGAATGCCTGTATTTTTTTTACATTGCAATAGGCTATTACCACAACCCACTTTTGGTTTGCCACATGTTGCTTTCCCTGAAAAGTATAAATTATGTATGATAGTTTCTTGCAACAAACATTTCACCCGTTGTGATACCTATTTATCACCACCAAAACTAGCATGTTGCAATTTTGCATTACGATGATTAGAATATTTGTTGTTGCATAAGCTAATGCCACAAGCGTAGCAGTTCGCCTTAAAATGCCTAATACCATGAAAACAAAAATTGTTGTCATAGTTTATTACTACAATTGACTATTGCCACAAAAGAGTATATTGCCACAAAATGGGCGTCGTTGGCATGAGTTTATTTGCCACAAATATCTATCGCCACGAGCTATCGTTAAGCCAAGATTAATTACATGTTGCATTAAAGAGATATCTCACAAAGAAGCAAAGCTGTAGCATGCCAATTGGTGTTGCCCGGAAGGAAACATGTGGCAACTTTCCACATGGTTGTTGCTATAAGAGACTTTATTTACTTACAATTGCCTTTTTATGGTAATAACCTGTCTCCATGTGTCCGGTCATGGCGGCTGCCAACAAATGTTGTTTAGTGGCAATAGGTACTTATACGCCTGCGTCCCTGACATAATATTCACGGACGACCAATTTTGTTGCAATAGACAGGATGATTGTGAAAGTGATGCATGTAACTTAACCATGAAAATGATGCCTATGACACAATGCAAATAGGGTGACTCAATGAACTCATATATGAGAGGGATAGAGATAGGGGATGTGGGTGAGAGGGAGGCATATGGTTTTTATTTGTACTTATATGGATGAACATATTGATATGCATAATAATACAAAAAGCAGGTTTGATCCGGTCTAGATCTTTG
>JAHHZJ010003082.1:0-72580 GCA_021437245.1 Aegilops speltoides | reverse complement strand
GCTTGTGTTCAACGACTGCATAAAGGCGCCACGTAACCCCACCTTGATCAATAAAGCTTTCATCTTATATTCGCAATATCCAGATTGCAATCTCAGCTTGCTTGTTCTTCGCTTTGCTCGCAGGAAATAGACCTCGTGGTCGTTGATCGTGTTCGCAAGTGGTCAATAACCTCTCGGAGTTGGTTTAGCGACAGTTATGGCGACGCGCCTCGCACGCCAGTAGTCGGATCGCCAAAGTCGACTTCCACCAAAGCGAAATCCAAAGATCTCATCGAAAAGACGGACACCTTTGCCTCTATCAAGTGGTATCGATTTGTGTTGCTCGGTGAGATTTTACAGCTTTTTCGTAGTTTAGATCGAGTCTGTTTCTTCATACCACAGTCCAATTTAAAAAAGCCAAAAAATTAGGTTAGGTCATCATATCCAACCAATCTGAGCCTTTGCATAATCTTTTTCAGATTTATGCTTGTTGAATTTAAGGCGTTGCATCGCCGTGTCTAGTTGCTGGTCTTAGAGTCTAGTCTTTAGAGTTTCGAGTTCGTCATAAGTTGTCACGCCGCCAAGACTGCTATCATCGCCCGCCATCTACCACCACCGCTTATCCGCCACCGCTCAATCCGAATCCATATACCACCACCGCTGCCATATACCACCACCGCTATATACCACCACCATATATCCACCACCAATCCGAGTTCCTTGCATATTAGATTTGTTTTCGATCCATCTAATTTCCGATTCGCTGCTTCCTTGTCTCGAGTAGGTTTCGATTCCAGCAATCTTGGTCATCTCAGAGAGAGGTTGGTTTCAAAAAAACCACCTCCGCTTAGGCCCAAAATTTTTCCAAAAACGCACGACAAAAAAAAAAAAATTTCGCTATCCTATTTTTAGGTGTTTGCTTATTGAGACAACAAGATAGAAAGTTTTTTTGACCTGCTTCAGCTTTTTGGGTCCAGCAATAAAAAAAAAAATTTGGTCGAAAAATTTTGTGCCCATCCTATCAGTTTGACTGGAAGAGTTTTGAGACACTCGCCATTATAGTGATTTTTCGCAAAAAAAAAAGTTAAAAAAAAAAAGCAGCGCAAAAAAAAAGCTTAAAAAAAAAATTTCAGAGTGTGTTCTTCCTTGTTTACGCAGTCAGCTGCGTGATTTTGTTAGTGTTCTAGGCTCGCGCCTCTAGCACGGCCCAGCCTAGACCAGCACAAGACCGCCGCTGAGCGCTTATTCAACTTTTGCATCTCGAATTGATTATTGGCGAATTTTTTTGCTACCATATTATAAGCCTTCCAGCTCCACATACATCTATTCAGCCAGCCACTGGCATGTCCCAAACTTCATGTATTCTCATCTGGCCACCGATTTCATGCCATCCCCCTTCAGTGACCTCACATCCATCAACCTTATGGATTCCACCTTCCACTTTCACCATTTTCAGATTCTTTTTAAAGCAGCTCTCCAGTTTTTTTTTTAATCTTTGCACGTGAAAGACGCCGTCATCTCCCGCAAAATGTTAGTGACAGCAGGGCAAAGAGGAAGGCACGCCCTCAAGGCGAAAAATTGAATATTTGCCTTCCTCAAGGCACATCTATTCATTCGAGGACGGCCTTCCTCTTTGCCCCCTCGTTGTCACTAACATTTTGCAGAGTTCACCGACGCTCTTCCACAAGACGTACACCGGATTACCACCTATTCGAGGGATTGAGTATCAAATTGACTTAATTCCCGTGCATCATTACCCAACCGCACCATACCGCATCAATCCAGAGGAGACGAGGAGATTATGCGCCAAGTACAGTGAGCTGCTCGACAAAGGTTATATACGCTAATCCCTTAGTCCTTGTGTTGTTCCTATTATTCTAGTGCCAAAAAGGATGGTACGTCACGATGTGTGTTGATTGTAGAGGCATCAATAATATTACTATTCGTTATCGCCACCCTATTCCTAGGCTAGATGATATGCTTGATGAATTGAGTGGCTCTACAATATTCTCCAAAGTTGATTTATGAGTGGATACCATCAAATTCAGATGAAATTGGGAGATGAATGGAAAACAGCATTTAAAACTAAGTTTGGATTATATGAGTGGTTAGTCATGCCTTTTGGGTTAACTAATGCACCTAGTACTTTCATGAGATTAATGAACTAAGTTTTACGTGCTTTCATTGGACGATTTGTGGTAGTCTATTTTGATGATATACTGATTTATAGCAAATCTTGGAAGAACATTTGGAACATTTACGGTTGTTTTTAATGCTCTACGTGATGCACGCTTGTTTGGTAACCTTGGGAAGTGCACCTTTGCAATCCGAATCGAGTATCTTTTCTTGGCTATGTTGTTACTCCACAGGAATTGAAGTTGATAAAGCCAAGATTGAAGCTATTGAGAGTTGGCCGCAGCCCAAAACGGTCACACAAGTGAGGAGTTTCCTGGCCTCGCTGGTTTCTATAGGCGCAGAGAGATTTCAGCACCATTGCTGCACCTCTCAACGAGCTTACAAAGAAAGATGTGCCTTTTGTTTGGGGTACCGCGACAGAAGAAGCCTTCACGGTATTGAAAGCTTGTTGACACATGCCCTTTACTCCAACTTCCTGATTTTAATAAGACTTTGAGCTTGAATGTGATGCTAGTGGAATTGGATTAGAGGTGTGTTATTACAAGATGGCAAACCTGTTGCATACTTTTCTCTAAAAATTGAGTGGGCCTAGTCTGAATTACTCTACTTATGATAAAGAATTATATGCTCTTGTTCGGACTTTAGAAACATGGCAACATTATTTATGGCCCAAAGAATTTGTTATACATTCTGATCATGAATCTTTGAAACATATTAAAAGTCAAGCTAAACTGAATCGTAGACATGCTAAATGGGTTGAATTCATTGAGACTTTCCTTATGTCATTAAACACAAGAAGGGTAAAGAAAATGTTATTGTCGATGCATTGTCTCGTCGCTATACTATGCTTTCACAACTTGACTTCAAAATATTTGGTTTGGAGACCATCAAAGATCAATATGTACATGATGCTGATTTTAAAGATGTATTGCAGAATTGTAAAGAAGGAAGAACATGGAACAAGTTTGTCGTTAATGATGGATTTGTGTTCGTACAACAAGCTATGCATTCCAGCTAGCTCTCGCTCGCCTTTTGTTGTTGCAGGAGGCGATGGAGGAGGACTAATGGGACACTTTGGCGTGAAGAAGACGGATGACGATTTGCTACACATTTCTTTTGGCCAAAGATGAGACGGATGTTGAGCGCTTTATTGCTCGCTGCACTACATGTCAAAAAGCTAAGTCACGACTCAATCCTCATGGTTTATATATGCCTTTGCCTGCACTCTAGTGTTCCTTGGGAGGATATATCTATGGACTTTGTTTTAGGTTTACCTAGAACAAAGAAGGAGGGATAGCATATTTGTTGTCGTGATAGATTCTCTAAAATGGCACACTTTATACCATGTCATAAAAGCAATGATGCTGTCAATGTTGCTGATTTGTTCTTTCGTGAAATTATTCGCTGGATGGTGTGCCAAATACTATTGTTTCAGATCGTGATACTAAATTTCTTAGCCACTTTTGGAGATGTTTATGGGCTAAGTTGGGGACTAAACTGCTTTTAGTACTACTTGTCACCCCCAAACCGATGGACAAACTGAAGTAGTCAATAGAACATTGTCTACTATGCTTAGGGCTGTTCTAAAGAAAAATAAGAAAATGTGGGAGGAATGCTTGCCTCATATTGAATTTGCTTATAATCGCTCATTGCATTCTACTACTAAGATGTGCCCTTTGAAGTTGTGTATGGTTTCCTACCTCGCACCTATTGATTTGTTGCTCTTCCATCTTCGGAGAAGGTTAATTTTGATGCTAAAGAACGCTTGAATTGATTTTAAAAATGCATGAGTTAACTAAGGAAAACATTGAGCGATGAATGCTAAATATAAACTTGCTGGAGATAAGGGTAGAAAACATGTTGTGTTTGCACCGAGATCTTGTTTGGTTACATTTATGTAAGGATAGATTTCTGATTTATGCAAATCAAAGCTAATGCCACGTGTTGCTGGTCCCTTTAAGGTGTTGGAGAAAGTAAATGATAATGCATATAAACTTGAGCTGCCTCGCAGATTTTGGGGTTAGTCCCACTTTTAACATTGCAGATTTGAAGCCATTTTTGGGTGAGGAAGATGAACTTCCGTCGAGGAAGACTTCATTTCAAGAAGGAGGATGATGAGGACATCAATACCATTGTTACACCCACAGCCCCTGCCGCTATACATACCGACCAATTACTAGAGTCACAAGACGCCAACTAAAGTACCTGTACTTTCGCTTCTTGGTAATGATTCTAATGTTCATGAGAATATGATGTCGCTTAAATTGGATACATTTGTTTTGCTTACAAATGAAGGGCCTAGCTTGGAGAAGGATGAACATTGGAGCAAGAACAAGCATGGAGATGATGGCATGCAAGGGGGACAAGAATGGAGTTACAAGTGATGATTTCAGGACTTTGAAGCCACCATAATGAGTGCATGAAGCCTTGGACGAAATATACAAGATGCCACTTCATAAATTTCGTCCAGAGGCTATTCTAGGTGCTCACACCTTATTATTGGGCCAGCCCATGTAATTTCAAATACATTAGTATAGGCTATTTTTAGAGTCCGTATGTGTGGGAAACAAGAGATAGGGTTAGTTTCGACCCTCCACCAAGGGCCACGAAATTCTCCCCTCTTCCTCCATATATACAGCCCTTAGGGCACTGCTTAGACTTTGGGTTTTGTTTAGATCAAAAGTTCGCCATAGCTGCAACTTCGCTGCACTTCTTTTGTGTTCAACAACCGCACAAAGGCGCCACGTAACCTCACCTTGATCAATAAAGCTTTCATCTTATATTCGCAATATCCAGATTGCAATCTCAGCTTGCTTGTTCTTCGCTTTGCTCGCAGGAAATAGACCCTCGTGGTCGTTGATCGTGTTCGGCGTGGTCAATAACCTCTCGGAGTTGGTTTAGCGATTGCTATATGCGACGTCCTCGCGACGTCAGAGTCGGATCGTCAAAGTCGACTTCCACCAAAGTGAAATCCACCATCTCATCGAAAGACGGACACCTTTGCTCTATCAACTACCGCCCATAGGACCGGTACTACCGCCCTCTGCGTGCAGCTGCCGGGCCGAGGCCCATGTACTCTTTTCCCCCCAACTTACCCCTTGGAGAACCTAGACTATAAATAGACCATCCCTCATCCTTTCTAGGGTTAGCATTGGATTAGCTCATATTTGTGTGTGAGAGCCTTTAAGATCCACGGTACTTCTCCACGGAGATCAGGACCTCCGTCTAGGAGAAGATCCATCGGATTCAAGACCCCTATACGGAAGATCCCCTCGTGGATTCAAGGCCTCCTCCGGAGATGAACGTTCCTTTGTATCCTTACCTTTGTTGATTTTGTATCTTGTGGATCTCTTATGTGTGTGGTGATCTAGCACTTGTGTGATCGATTCCTTGTTGGTTGAGTGTTTCCTCTCGCTTTCCCCCGTGTTTCCCCTTGTGCTTCCGCTGTTCTTCGTGTTCCCTCTGTAGGATCCCCTCCAAACGTGAAAGATCGACGAATTAGGGTTCCACCCTACATCCCTTCCCCAACGAACGCAAGTCCAAACTACTACCCCGAGCCGATGGACCCTTCAAGGTGTTAGCACGCTACAACAACAACGCCTACAAGCTCGACCTACCAAGCGACAAGTACAACGTGAGCGACACCTTCAACATCAAAGACCTCTCGCCTTTCCATGGTGATGAAGATCTAGATCCGAGGTCGGATCCTTTCGAAGGGAGGGGATATGATGCGGAGCATCCTTCCATCATCCCCATGGACTCTACATCAACACATCCAACCCCACAAGGACCCATGACTCGAGAACGTGCAAGAGCTCTCGAAACCAAGGTGACATCACTCCTATCACAACTCTCCTTCGATTCACATTAGACATGATTGCTACCTCAAACGGAAACTCTATGCATACTCAGGTACCAAGGAGTCAACCATGAAGAGGCTAGGGAGCAAGGAGAACCGGAGGCGGAAGACATGCATGAAGACGGAGAGGAGAAATCAACAAGGACCAGAGAGGCCGGACGATCCGGACGGAGGTCTGGACGATCCGGACAGAGCCGGATGATCCGGACCCGGTCCGGACGATCCGCTAACTCCACCGAAGGCAACAGAAGCTCCTCCGGCCGGATCATCCGGACCCGTCCCGGATCATCCGATTCTGCCGGATGTCCGACCACCAACCGGACATCCGCCTCGCGACCACCACCGACCCTCCGCTGATCCGCCTCCACCGGATCATCCGGACCAGCCCGGATCATCCGGCCAGCGCCTGTGTGCGCGTGTTGGGCTAAGCCCATGTACCCCTTCGCCCCAAACTCTATATATAGGACCCCATCTCCTCACTTTGAGACTTAGCATTGGATTAGCTCATATTTGTGGGAGAGCCTTTGCTCATCCACTCGGTTACTTCTCCTCGGAGATCGGGACCTCCGCTCTAGGAGAAGATCCCCATGGATTCAAGACCCCTATCTAGGGAAGAACATCAAGGCCTCCTCTTGGAGATGAACGGTTCCTTTGTATCCTTACCCTAGTTGACTATGTATCTTGTGGATCTCATGTGTGTATATTGATCTAGCACTTGTGTGATCGATTCCTTGTTGGTTTAGTGATTCTCTCGCTTTTCCCGTGTTTCCCCGCAGCTTCGCGTGTTCTTCGTGTTTCCTCCGTAGGATCCCCTCCAAACGTGAAAGATCGACGAATTAGGGTTCCACCCTACATCAAAACTCCTTACTTGTGTGACTGTTTTAGGCTGCGGCCAACTCTCAATAGCTTCAATCTTGGCTTTATCAACTTCAATTCCCTGTGGAGTAACAACATAGCCAAGAAAAGACACTCGGTCGGTGCAAAAGGTGCACTTCCCAAGGTTACCAAACAAAGGTGCATCACGTAGAGCAATAAAAACAACACGTAAATGTTCCAAATGTTCCTCCAAAGATCTGCTATAAATCAATATGTCATCAAAATAAACTACCACAAATCGTCCAATGAAAGCACGTAAAACTTCGTTCATTAATCTCATGAAAGTACTAGGTGCATTAGTTAACCCAAAAGGCATGACTAACCACTCATATAATCCAAACTTAGTTTTAAATGCTGTTTTCCATTCATCTCCCAATTTCATACGAATTTGATGGTATCCACTACGCAAATCAACTTTGGAGAATATTGTAGAGCCACTCAATTCATCAAGCATATCATCTAGCCTAGGAATAGGATGACGATAACGAATAGTAATATTATTAATGCCTCTACAATCAACACACATACGCCGATGTACCATCCTTTTTCGCACTAGAATAATAGGAACAGACAAGGACTAAGGGATTCGCGATATAACCTTTGTCGAGAAGCTCTTGTACTTGATGCATAATCTCCTTCGCCTCCTCCGGATTGGTACGGTATGGCGCATGCGGTTTGGCGGTGAAGCACCGGAATTAAGTCAATCTGATGCTCAATCCTCGAATAGGCGGTAATCCGTGGCACGCCTTGTGGAAAGACGTCGCCAACTCCCCGCAAAATGTTAGTGACAGCAGGAGGCAAAGAGGAAGGCACGCCTCGAATGAAAATAATGCCTCTTGCACACAAAAGCATAGCAAACTGATTTGCTAAAATCTAGCTCATCAATATCAGATTTAGTGGCAAGTAAACATGCACTTTTCAATTTAATTTCAGAAGCAACACTAGATGGTTTACTATTAGGCTTCATATGTTGCTCAAATTCTTTTGCCACAATCTGATTTTCACTCTTATTTTTCTCCTGTTTTGCTTTATTAGCTCTATTAATATCATCTTTCAAAATGGACTCAGGAGTCATAGGAAGCAAAGTAATATTTTTATCCTTATGAACAAGAGTATACTGATTGTTTCTACCATGGTGTACAGAATTTTATCAAATTGCCATGGTCCACCAAGTAATAAGGAACATGCTTGCATAGGTACCACATCACAATCAAAATAATCAGCATATGTAGAGATACTAAAATGCACACGAACAATGACGTGTTACCTTAACCTTGCCATTGTTGTTGAACCATTGGATGTAGTAAGGATGTGGATGTGGTCTTGGGGTGAGAGATAGCTTCTCCACCATCTCCATGCTAGCCAAGTTGTTGCAGCTCCTCCGCCTATGATGACGCCGCACGTAACATTCCTTCACAACTCCCTTGGTATGGAACAAATTGTGCCTCTGATTTTGCTCAGCTTGTGTGACCTGCACACTCAAAACACGTTGAGCAACTAAACATTCATACCTCAGCCGCCTTCAGAGCCATGTATTGCGCCTCATGATCGAATCATCTCCACCGTGTTCTTCACGTAATAAGAGCCAACGCCTCCTCATCATAGTCACTAGCGGACTCATACCCACCATCCTCAGAGCAATCATCACACGCTGAGATTTGCATTCTCTCGCATAATGACCTCTTCCTTACAACGACGACAAATAATATCACTGGTGTGCCTAGTTGATGCCATGGAAGAAGAAGCGCCTGTGTAGGCCCGGCAGGTGCGCTCTTGGCAGATAGTGGAGGTGATGAGGACATGAGTACTTTGTATATGACCAAAAATATTGCATACATGCATATTTGTCGTGTGATTTCTAGTGCAAACTATTCAATAATCTATTTATGTTATCCGAACAAAAATACTTCACACACTTTTGTGTTTTGTCTAATTGCAGGTGTATGGGACATTTGTACAATCCACATATGAAGATAAGGAAGAAAGAGATGTTTATTTGCTGTTCAAAAAGTCCTCTCACGTCACTTTTGGCCCAAGAGAAGATAGAGTCCAAGTCTCTCACGTTCTGGATTCAGATTCGGACTGCACAGACATACCTGACTCAAAACTCCAACAACTTTTTCATACGGACTCCGAATTGGGTGATTCTTTTTTTGTTGGAAAGTAGATTTCATGCTCTTTCCAGCACAGTTGGAATCACCTTAAAATACGTCCGGAGCGTTGAGTTATAGACGAAACAATCTGACGCTGCACCAGAATCCGAGTCAAACTACAAGTCCAAAGGTGTTACGTCACCTCCACTTGGGCCCATTGGCCTTGTACGACCTAGGGTTAGTTTTAGGCTGCCTTGGGACGTTCTCCCACCTCCTTGGCCGCCACCCCTTGCTCCTATATAAGTAGATCCATCTAGTAGCTTTTTCCTTGGGATTTGTTTAGTTAAAAGTTAGCCATTGCAACTTCGTACTTCGCTTGTGTCCAACGACCAGACCAAGACCGCCACGGATCCCCATCTTTATCAATACTTCATACATACCGCAATATTCAGATTGCTTTTATCATATTCTTGCTTGTTCTTCGATTGCTTGCAGGAATAGACCTTCGTGGTCGGTTGATTGTGCTCCGCGTGGTCAATAACCTCTCGGAGTTGGTTTAGCGATTGCTAAGGCGCAACGTCAGGCACGCTTGTAGTCGGATCGCCAAAGTCGCTCCACCAAATCGATAGTTAACATCTCATCGAAAGATCGACACCCCGCCTATCAAGTGGTATCAGTTTTCAGGTTGCTTGGTGAGATTTTACAGTTTTTCATAGTTTAGATCGCATCTGTCATTCATACCTATAGTCCATGAAAAGCCACAAAGAAAGTTAGATCTGTTCATCCTTTATCCAAGCCAGTCTGAGCCTTTGCGATTTTCTATTCGTTGCTTGCATAGTTGAATTATCGGTTGCATCGCCGTGTCAGCTTGCTGGTCTTAGTGTCTAGTTCTTTAGAGTTTCGAGTTCTGTTCACATTAGTCACGCCGCTGCTGCATCATTATCCCTTCCGCTGTCCACCATCCCATCTATTAATTTCCACCACGTACACGCTACTGTTCATTGTCATAATCATAGTTGAGGTCATTCACATCTTTGCCTCGATCCAATCTGCATCTTATCTAGTTTGTCTTGGAAAGAGGGAGAAAAAAAAGAGAGAAAAAAAAGAGAGAAAAAAAGGAAAGGAAAAAAAAAGAGAGAGAAGAAAAAGAAAAAAAAGCGTGAGAAAAAAAAAGAGAGAGAGGAAAAAAAATCGGATCTATCTAGAATCAATCTCGTACCTGAATTCGGATTGGAATCTGTTTTGTGCACTGTTCAGTAAAACAGGTGTATCTTCCTCATACGAAGTCCGTTTTGGCTCCGTGAGTACTCAAATTGAAGCTAGTGACGAGCCGCATCTAAATAGTTGCAGAAGCTAGTTCAATATTTGACACCTCAAAATCGGCTTCTAAATAGGTCTTTTAGCCCTCCGAAGTTCGTCAACACAGCTTGTTCCAATATTTCAGGCCAGTTTTCGAATTCTTTGACTCCTTATATCAACTCGGAATTGAGTGATTCTTTTTGCATTGGAAATCTTGAGTTAGTAGCATTCTTTGAAAGAATTTATCATAAAATTGGCTCAAACATTTCAAGAGGAAAGTAGAAGAGACAGTTGTTGTATATCCTGCTTGGTAGTTGTTTTTCATCATTATCTTCACTACCGTTGTGATCTTCACTTCTATCTTGCTGTCAAGAGCTACTTAGTATCCTTCATTGATGCTAGTTGTGCTACGCCGTGACCTCATTAGTGTTCTAGGCTCGCCTCTAGTCCGGTCTAGCCTAGGACCAGCACAGACCGCTGTTGAGCGCTTATTCAACATTGCATCTCTGAATTGATTATTGTTAATCTTTTGCTACCATATATAGCCAACCCAGCTACACATATTTCTACACCGTATATCGTGACGCTCACCGGCAATCGCTTTACACAATCTTCAGAGTTACTTGACACCGCTGGTTGCCTGTCACCACCGCCGCATGGTAAGAACTTGTAAGATATTGATATTTGCTTTACTGTGAGCACTTTACAACCACATCCTAGTAGTTCATAGGAACATTATTCTCGAATTTTGTTTCTTGTTTCTACTAATCATGACAGGTTTCGAGATAGAAGTTCTTGGACCATTTAACACATCTTCACCATCACGAGAGTTGGGACAACACACACAAGCACATGGCCAGGTTAGCTCTTTACCGTCATTTGAGGGTAGATTTAATCCTGCTATTTATCTAGCTTGGGAGCTTGAAGTAGAACAAGTTTTTAGTCAACATGTTTTTTCTGAACTTGAGCGAGTACGAGCTGCCACTAGAGCATTTACTGGTTTTGCTTCTGTTTGGTGGAGTGTGCATTGTAAGAAAAACATTGATAACCAACCCACAACTTGGAAAGATTTGAAAGATGTAATGAGAAAACAGTTTTTCCCTCCTTACTATCGTCGTGAATTGCTTCGCAAATTTGAACAATTTAAACAAGGCAATAACACTGTTCATGCTTACTACCAAGAGTTCAAATCTTATATACATCATTGTGACATAGAAGAATCTGAGAATGATACAATGAATAGATTTTTTGGTGGTTTGAACCATGATATTCGTGCAAGATTTCAGATATTCCTCGTTGCATTACTGGTATGTATGTTCGTGCTTGTACCTTTGAGAGACAGTTACAGGAGGATGCATTGGGTGACTACAACAACTACAATTCCAGTTCATGCTCACCACCGCCGGTTGGTTCCTCCACCGTTGCACCTACTAGAGCAGCCCCACCTCGGAGCGTGACATCATCTCAAGAGTATGGTGCATTGTCTACGTCAGAATTACATCAGCTACGCTTTTTGCATAAGGTAACAGTAAAAGGTATTGATGATATAACTTCACATGAGAATGATACATCCCTAGTTAACTTGAATACATCATGTGTTGAGCTACCCACTACTTTGATCACACCACCTATTTTTGAGGATTATGTTGATAATTTGACTATGCCATGTGATCAAACAACTGAAATACCAACAATTTTGAGAGCACCAATTGAATTAACTGTTGATGCAAAAGAATCAATGTTTAATCGCTTTTGATATGACCTCTAATCTTGGTGATGATTCTGTGTCGAATGACTCATTGCATGTTTGCTTATCTAAGCATGTTGTAGCATGTAAATTTGATTCAAATAAGGTTTATTCACCAATGTTGGGATGGTTTAATGATGAACATTGTCAATCTTTTGAAATAAATAAGAGCTTCACTTATATGTGCAAACTGAGTTGCAATATTTTCATGCCTTCTAGTTCTTGTGCTAATTTGTTGGCTTTAGATTTTATGAACTATGCAAGTTACTCATCTATTCATGTGTCATATATACAAAAATCAAGGGAAGTAAAATGGATGACGATACATATACAACATGTACACCTTGTCTCTTTTGTTAGCCACATTTCAGATTAAGCAACGCCGAGGACGGCTTTATTTTCAAAAAGGAGGATGATGAGGACATGAGTACCTTGTATATGACCAAAAATATTGCATACATGCATATTTGTCGTGATTTCTAGTGCAAACTATTCAATAATCTATTTATGTTATCCAGAACAAAATACTTCACACACTTTTGTGTTTTGTCTAATTGCAGGTGTATGGGACATTTGTACAATCCACATATGAAGATAAGGAAGAAAGAGATGTTTATTTGCTGTTCAAAAGTCCTCTCACGTCACTTTTGGCCCAAGAGAAGATAGAGTCCAAGTCTCTCACGTTCTGGATTCAGATTCGACTGCACAGACATACCTGACTCAAAACTCCAACAACTTTTTCATACGGACTCGAATTGGGTGATTCTTTTTTGTTGGAAAGTAGATTTCATGCTCTTTCCAGCACAGTTGGAATCACCTTAAAATACGTCCGGAGCGTTGAGTTATAGACGAAACAATCTGACGCTGCACCAGAATCCGAGTCAAACTACAAGTCCAAAGGTGTTACGTCACCTCCACTTGGGCCCATTGGCCTTGTACGACCTAGGGTTAGTTTTAGGCTGCCTTGGGACGTTCTCCCACCTCCTTGGCCGCCACCCTTGCTCCTATATAAGTAGATCCATCTAGTAGCTTTTTCCTTGGGATTTGTTTAGTTAAAGTTAGCCATTGCAACTTCGTACTTCGCTTGTGTCCAACGACTGACCAAGACCGCCACGGATCCCCATCTTTATCAATACTTCATACATACTCGCAATATTCAGATTGCTTTTATCATATTCTTGCTTGTTCTTCGATTGCTTGCAGGAATAGACCTTCGTGGTCAGGTTGATTGTGCTCCGGCGTGGTCAATAACCTCTCGGAGTTGGTTTAGCGATTGCTAAGGCGCAACGTCGTGCACGTTTGTAGTCGGATCGTCAAAGTCGTCTCCACCAAATTGATAGTTATCATCTCATCGAAAGATCGGGACACCCCGCCTTTATCAGGAGGTTGTGCCTGATTTCTTGTATCACGGCTGGAGGTAGCAACTGATGGAGGTGCTGGTGTAGTGGAAGTAGAGGATGCACGCGGTGTCCATGATGAAAGTCGACCTGCAGAAAAGTTAGTTCACGCCAATGCTTGTCGATCCTGCACTTCCCGTTCAGCTTTACAAGCAAGATGGAATAAACGAGTGATATTAGTATACTCCTTATACTCTAGAATGGTCTGAATCTCTATTTAATCCACCTATAAAACGTGCAAGCATAGCTTCATTCTCCTCAACAATACCACATCTAATCATGCCAGTTTGTAATTCCTGAAAATATTCTTCTACAGAATTTTTTCCTTGTCTTAAACGCTGCAATTTTTGAAGCAATTCACGTTGATAATATGGTGGAACCCAACGAGTACGCATAGCAGTTTTCAAAGCAGCCCAATTAGCGGGAATAGGATATAATCTACAATGTTCAGACCACCATACACATGCAAAACTAGTGAAAGCATAAACAGCAGCAGCAACCCGTCTCTCCTCGGGATATTGTAAACATGTAAAACGTTGTTCAGTTTTTAACTCCCAAGTAAGATATATATCAGGAACATATCTACCCTCAAATGGTGGAATATTCAATTTCAGTTTAGGAATATGGACATCATCTCGTACCTGAGGTGGTGGTGCAGGCCTACCATTACGAATATATACCTGAGGTCGACCTGCTGGTGGTGGTGCTAGTGGCTGCACGTAGTTCTGATTTTGATCAACCTCATCCTCATAATCGCCCGCATACTCATCATCCTCCTCGGTACCAGCAGCAGCAGAGCAGGAGCCAAAGAAGCACCAACAGCAGAGCAGCGGCACCAGAATTTTGTCCTCGCTCAATAGGAACACGCTGAGCTCGTCCATACTGATTCGGATGGGGCGAGGTTGTTGTCGCTTGAGAGGTGCGATAGGTGCAGCCGGTGGTGGTTGTGGAAAACGCGAACAATTCATTAAACTTGCTATCAAGCTTTGTTTCAAACGCCTTCTCAATGCCATCTATCTTCTCCATGGTGATGTAGGTGGAACCCTAATTCGCCGATCTTTCACGCTTGGAGGATCCTCACGGAGGAAACACGAAGAACACGCGGAAGCACGAGGGGAAACACGGGAAAACGAGAGAATCACTCAACCAACAAGGAATCGATCACACAAGTGCTAGATCAACATACACACACGAGATCCACAAGATACATAGTCAACTAGGGTAAGGATACAAAGGAACCGCTCATCTCCAAGAGGAGGCCTTGAATCCACGAGGATCTTCCCATAAAGGGTCTTGTATCCGAGAGGATCTTCTCCGAAGAGGCCGCGGTCTCTCACGAGGAGGAGATCCGATAGATGAGCGTAGCTCTATCTCTAACTTGAGCTAAATCAACGCTAACCCTCAAAGTGGGGAGGAGGAGGTCTATTTATAGTGCTAAGCCACGAAGGGGTAAGTGAGGGGCGAGGTACACGGGCTTGCCCAAGTCACGCTGCAGCGGGGTCCGGATGATCCAGATGGTGGCCCGGATGATCCGGGTGTCGGGGGTCCGGATGATCCGGGCGACCGTCCGGATGATCCGGCTTCGTCGGGGGGCTTCTGTAGTCTTCGGCGCTGAGGCCCGAATGATCCGGGGGAGGTTCCGGATGATCCGACTGGACCCGGATGATCCGGCTGGGTGTCCGGATGATCCGGCAACTCCAGTCTTCTTCTTCTCCTTTCTTCCGCCTTCTCTTCCATGCTTGGCCTTGGTCCTGGATCCTCCTTGGTCATCTTGGTTGTACCGAGTGCATACAAGGTCCACGCATGAGGTAGTAGCCATGTCTCATATGCGAAAGCGACGGTTCAAGAGGAGTGAATTCACCTTGTGTCCGATGGCGCATAGTCGAGGTCTCATCTTATGTATCCTTGGGGCTTGGAGAGTAGTCGGAGTGTACATGGGGATGAACGGGGATGCTCCGCATCATATCCCCCCTTGGGAAAGATCCAACCTCGGATCGTGATCCTCATCACCATGGAAACGGGTGTCGTGGGCGGACTTGTAGTGGGACGTAGGTGAATGCCTTGCGCAAGCCAAGTACTTCAAGGTGTCTCCGTATGTGGTACATGCAAAATGAGCAAACACAAAGTACACTTGGAAATACAATGGTTAGCGCACACAAAGTGTCCATTAATTAAGCGTGAGTCCGTGCGAAGGGATAGTGCGTGACAAAGCGCATGATGCTTATCAAGATGATATAGAATGATATGCAAAGAATTCATGGGATAGTTAGCATGGTGCACAAAGCGACAAATTCTACCATTGTGCAAAATGATGTCATAGAGGGACGGTTCATCAATAGCATGAATATGGCAATGGATGCTCAATATGTGTAAGCTATCATGCAATTGATGGTGGACAATATGATCATCATGTATGAAGATGCCATCAAGGAAGATCACAACAAATTTGCTAAGGAAGTGAACAAGCTCATATACCATGGATGACACGGGAATACAAGATGCAACAAGGCAATCATAATGTGAGTCAATCCATGCATGAGGTGCAAACTTGTGGTGAGTATGATATGTCCATCGAGCATGACATGTATGAGCACAATCAACAAATATGGAGGTGTTGATGTACCAAAGCTCGTTGTCGAGGCATGAGTGGAATTCCGACGGTGCATCCGATAAGTGTGAGCGCTCCTCAATGTGAAGGTCCATGTAGCCAATCTCCAATGTCGCTCCTCCGATCACTAGATGTATCATGTAGACAACAAGAAGGAAACAACAATGAAAGAGTGACCCATCCAATAAGCGTATTTGAGGACTGCTCAAAGAGAAGGAGTTCACCTTTAGAAGTGTCTCAAGGATGATGGAGTCGCGCATCTTGTATGCCTTCACATAACCAATATGTCTCGTGGTGGTCCCGCCTTGTAAATCCTTCAAAATGAAAGAACATGACAAACACTTGGAAAAACAAATGAGGGTAGCAAAATAGCAAAACCGATCATTCGTGTGGTAAGATACCCAACAAGTGTATGTATCATGCTCATCATAAGAAATGACAAGGTAGTATTGCATAGTATGTAGGCATATGATGCGAGAACAACCAAATGCAATAGGCTCAATCCAACAAACATGCATCACAAGTAAAGTGTCCAAATCTCCAAGATCAATAAGCATAGCAAGTTGGCACTCAATACAAGGTGATATGAGAGATGCAACTAATGGAGACAAGAGGCAATGATCATGACAAATCAAATGAGAGGCATCAACATCTATGTCATCAACCCAAGAAAGCAAGTAATAGTGGAACATGGGTGATGCAACATAGCAAGCAATCATAGCAATCAAGTTAATCAAGCTAGTAGTGCGAAGATGCAACGTACTAGGAGGAATCATGGCAAGCATGTCATGTGTGCAAATAGTGGGCATGAATAATTCACATGACATAGCACAAGCATGAAAGCAAGATGTGAGAAAATAGTATGAATATCTTGGTGAGCAGCCATATGTAAATAGCAATGGGTCATCATGACTCTCCCAACACAACAAGCATCAATAGTATGGGGCACATGATAAACATGGCAATAGCAACAAGGATCTCCACCAAGCATGCAAATACACATAGAAGTAGCCTAATGATGAATCAGGGATAGATGCAAGCAAGGGTCACAATTGCATGGCAAGGGCATAGAAGCAAGCATAGCATGCAAAGTGAACACGGTAAAATGAGCATAAGGTGACAAATGGTAAATAGCCCATAGCCGTGTGAGAGCCAAGTAGAGAAGTTGCGCGTAGTCCTTGCGCGGAGGGGACGGTGGTAAGGATAGTCCATGGGATCCCAAAGCATCCTTGCTCTCAAGAGCTCGTTTCGTCAACTCTTGGGATTGAGAGGTCGACGAGTATACATGGGTACCTACACAAAACAAAGGCAAAGGGAAAATTGTGTGTGCGTGGTAGATGTACACATCATCCATCATGATGCATACGTGCTTGTGTTGGTTGGAACCAAATATCCAATTCTCAAATAAATGAGATGCGTGATATAGAAACATGTCATCCATCATGATAGGTTTGTTATTATGTAGGGCATAATGGAGACTCAAAGGATGTAATGCATCATGAGCAATATCTAAATGATTGTTATTCATGGAATGCATATGGTGCATACTATCATGGGAATCATGCAAAGTATGAAATGCATCAAGATCTCCTAATATGTATGAGGAAACTATGGGGGTCTCCTCATGAGCATGAGTAGCAACATCACGTGGAGAATATTGACAACATCCAAAACAATGCATATTTGGAACAATGTGATCATGGCATGACATATTGGATGAATTGCGCGAATCATGTAAAGGAAGCATGGCAATATCATCACATGAAAAACAAAAGCCAATGACCATTATCTCGTCATCTATGCCATAAGTGCAAATGGGATTGATTTTAATGGGGCATGCATAGTTACTATGTTGAGATTGTATAGATGCAATATGGGAGATCTCACTCATAGCATATGACAAGTTCAATGGATTGTCAAACATGACGTGACCAATAGAATTTTCACAAGATATCCTATGAAGCATAGCATCACAACTAGGTAACTCAACATGCTCATCATCATATTCATCATAAATAGGTAAGTCAAGGCATGAAGAAGTATCACTAGCATGAAGCATGGTAATCGGTTGGTCATCATCATGGGAGCAATCAATGTCAAGAGAGTCCACTAGTGGGACAAGAGAAGCACCATCACCTATGTTACCTTTGGAGCGTCGCTCATGTGTTGTAGGTGAGGTGTTGAAGATCGTCTCGTTGTCATCTTCATGTTGATGGAACCATGTGGGGAGTGCATCATCGTCCATCATGGCCATCGTATTGTCCATTGGAGGAATGGACTCATCGAGGATAGGCATGTCGTCATGTAGAGGTTAAGTCGTTAGAAATCATAGTGGCCTCACATGCCGTGTCAACTACCTTACTCACTAAGTGTAGTGGCTCACTCACTCCCTCAAAGATGCTCTCACTCATATGGTTGGTGTCACTCAAATGGTGCTCAACCTCACATAGGATGTGTGGCATGCTCTCATGTGTGGGGCTAGTGGTGGTCACACTCATCCTCTCATAGGAAATGCTCTCAATGTCACGTATGGTGGAGTCACTCATGTTACTCATGGGGTGGTGGCTCTCCTCACATGGCACTTGGAGCATCTCGACATATGTGGGTGTCGGAGAGGTGTTGGTGCAAATGTCTCCATGCTCAACTCCTATCGTCGCCTTGGTTGAAGGGGTAGTCCCATGCTCAACCTTCTTGTCACCGTCTTGTGGTTGGAGGCCCATATGATGTGGCACCTCGTAGCTCATCTCCATGACCGAAGGGAGTTTCCCATGCTCGGCCATCTTCCGTGAGGGGCTTCAAGATGGAAGTGTCGCCTCGCTCAGAAGTTGGTCGCCTTGGACTTGATGAAGTCGATGTAGGCGCACTCGTGGGAAGTAGGCGAAGATGCCGACGTCCAAAGGCGAAGATGCCTTGATAGTACTTGGCGAAGATGCCAAAGTGGTTGGTGTAGCCGTAGCGCTGCTTGGTGGTGGTCGCTCAAGGTGACGAGGGTGGAACCCTAATTGCCGATCTTTCACGTTTGGAGGGATCCTACGGAGGAAACACGAAGAACACGCGAAGCACGAGGGGAAACACGAGGAAAACGAGGGAGGAACACTCAACCAACAAGGAATCGATCACACAAGGTCTAGATCATCAAGCACGAGTGATACATGGTCCAAAATCAACAAAGGAAAGATACAAGGTAGCCTTTCTTCTCTGGAGGAGGTCTTGAATCCACGAGGGATCTTCCCAGATAGGGGTCTTGAATCCGATGGATCTTCTCCTGAGACGGAGGTCCCGATCTCCGTGGAGAAGTACCGTGGATGAGCAAAGGCTCACACACAAATATGAGCTAATCCAATGCTAAGTCTCAAAGTGAGGAGAGGGGTCCTATATATAGAGTCTGGGCGAAGGGTACATGGGCTCAGCCCAACACGCCGCACATTGGCGCTGGCCGGATGATCCGGACGAGGGTCCGGATGATCCGGGCTAGTCCGGACGGTCCGGGCGGGGACCCGGATGAGCCGGAGGCTCGGCGGGTGGCGGCGACGGGCCGGATGTCCGGCTGGTGGTCCGGACGTCCGGGTGGGGTCCGGATGATCCGGGCTGGGTCCGGATGATCCGGCTTCGGGAGGGAGCTTCTGTTGCCTTGATCGTCAGAAGCCGGATCGTCCGGACCAGGGTCCGGATCATCCGGGCTCTGTCCGGATCGTCCGGCCTCCGTCCGGATCGTCCGCCACCTGGTCCTTGTTGCTTTCTCCTCTCCGCCTTCATGCGTATCTTCCGCTTCGGTTCTCCTTGCTTCCAAGCCTCTTCATGGTCGACTCCTCGGTGCTGAGTATGCATAGAGTTTCCGCTTGAGGTAGTAACCATGTCTCATGTGAATCGAAGGAGAGTTGTGAGAGGAGTGATGTCACCTCGGTTTCAAGAGCTCTTGCACGTGCTCGAGTCATTGGTCCTTGTGGTGTCGTAGGTGTTGATGTAGAGTCCATGGGGATGATGGAAGGATGCTCCGCATCATATCCCTCCTTCAAAGGATCCGACCTCGGATCTAGATCTTCATCACCATGGAAAGGCGAGAGGTCTTTGACGTTGAAGGTGTCGCCACGTTGTACTTGTCGCTTGGTAGGTCGAGCTTGTAGGCGTTGTTGTTGTAGCGTGCTAACACCTTGAAGGGTCCATCGGCTCGGGGTAGAAGTTTGGACTTGCGTTCGTTGGGGAAGCGTTCCTTGCGAAGGTGTAGCCACACGAGATCGCCTATGTTGAAGATCATGGTTTGCTTGTTGATGTTGAGCTTGGTCGCTAGTCGCTGTACTTGGCGCCGTTGGTGTTTCTTGTATCTTCATGCATCTTTTTGATGTAGCTTGCACGGCACTTGCGCCGAGGTTGGTGCGCTCTTGTAGAGGTAGAGGTAGGATGTCCAATGGGGACAATGGGTTGAAGCCGTGAGACGACCTCGAAGGGGACTTGCCGGTCGTCGAATGTCTTGCGCGGTTGTAGGCGTATTTCGGCGATGGGTAGACACGCCCCACTCCTTGATGTTCTTCTTGATCAACACGCCAAGTAGAGTGGAGAGCGTCCGGTTTGTCACCTCCGTTTGGCCGTCGGTTTGAGGATGGTATGCGGAGGAGAACAAGAGCTTGATTCTGAGCTTGGCGCAAAGAGTTTTCCAAAAGTAACTCAAGAACTTGACGTCGCGGTCGGAGACGATTGACTTTGGTACTCCATGGAGGCGCAAGATTTCCCTACAAAGAGATTTGCAATATGTGAAGCATCGCTCTACCTTGTTGCAAGGAATGAAATGTGCCATTTTAGAAAATCTGTCCACAACAACAAATACGGAGTCCTTTCCGTTTTGAGTTCTAGGCAAACCAAGTACAAAGTCCATGCTAATGTCTTCCCAAGGTTGATAAGGAATAGGAAGAGGCATGTAAAGACCATGAGATTGAGCTTTTGACTTAGCTTTGCGGCATGTTGAGCATCTTGTGGTGAAGCGTGAGACGTCTCGAAACATCTTTGGCCAAAAGTAGTTCTTGGAGAGTGTGGCGAAAGTCTTGTCGCATCCAAAGTGTCCCATGAGTCCGCCTCCATGAGCCTCTTGCAAAAGTAGCAAACGAAGAGAAGACTCGGGTATGCAAAGTTTGTTAGCTCTCATAAGATAACCATCCTTGAGGTAATATTGTTCCCAAGATGTATGCGTCAAACATTTAGCATAATGAGGTGCAAAAGATGGATCACTAGCATACAATTCTTTGATGTGCTCAAAGCCAATAACATTCAACTCAAGTTGGGTGACAAGCGTGCATATGCGTGAAAGAGCATCGGCAACTACATTTTCCTTGCCCTTAATGTACTTGATCACATATGGAAAAGATTCAATAAATTCACTCCATTTGGCATGACGCTTGTTCAATTTAGTTTGACCTTTTAAGTACTTAAGCGTTTCGTGATCGGTATGGATGACAAACTCATGAGGTCTAAGATAATGTTCCCAAACATGTAGCACACGCACTAAAGCATATAATTCCTTGTCATACACGGGATAGTTAAGTTGAGCACCGGAGAGTTTTTCACTAAAATAAGCAATGACTCGTTTTTCTTGCATTAAAACTCCGCCAATTCCGGTACCACTTGCATCACAATGGACCTCAAAAGTTTTGTCAAAATTGGGCAAAGCAAGAATCGGAGCATGAGTAAGCAAAGACTTGAGCTCATCAAAAGCGTTTGATTGCAAAGGTCCCCAAACAAAAGGAGTATTCTTCTTACTCAAAGCATGCAAAGGAGCTGCAATAGTGCTAAAGTTTTTCACAAAGGGGCGATAAAAACCTGCAAGACCAAGGAAACTTTGCACTTGTTGCAAATTGGTGGGTTGGGGCCAAGTTTTAATTGCTTTGATCTTTGTTTCATCAACATGGACACCCTTGGAAGAGACAACGAAACCCAAGAAAACCACTTTGTCAACTCCAAAAGTGCATTTCTTCAAGTTGGCATAAAGACTTTCTTTTCGAAGTGTTTGCAAAACAAGCTTAACATGATCAACATGCTCTTTCATTGTTTTGCTAAACACAAGAATATCATCGAAGTAAACCACAACAAAGATTCCAATGTATGGACGAAGTACATGATGCATGAGACGCACAAAAGTTCCGGGAGCTTCCGATAGACCCATAGGCATAACCAACCATTCATATAAGCCAAATTTTGTTTTGAAAGCGGTTTTCCATTCATCACCCTCATGAATGCGTATTTGATAATAGCCACTTTTAAGATCAATTTTGAGAAAAGTTGGCTCCACTAAGTTCATCAAGCATATCATCTAAGCGAGGAATGGGATGCCTATAGCGCACGGTGATAGCATTTATAGGTCTACAATCGGAGCACAAGCGGAAACTTCCATCGGGTTTAGGCACAAGTATAACGGGCACGGCGCAAGGGCTCAAGCTTTCACGTACATGACCGTTGTCGAGTAGTTGTTGTACTTGCTGTTGAATCTCCTTGGTTTCTTCGGGATTGACACGGTAGGGAGCTTTGTTTGGAAGTGGCGCTCCGGGGACGAGGTCGATTCGATGCTCAATGCCTCGAAGAGGAGGGTAGACCCGGAGGTAGCTCATCGGGGAAAACATCCTTAAATTCCTGTAAAAGAGATTGAAACACCAAAGGTAGCTCATGAGTGGTGTTAGTTTGTGGTTCTCCATCCTTGCACACTAGGACAAAGTGCATCACACTCGATGGGTTCTCACACACTTCTCTCATCTCATGTTTGGTGGCGAATAGTATGAGGTTTTTCTCTCTAGGCGAAGAGGCGCTCAAATTTGGCTTGTGGCTCTCACTCACTTTTTGGTGGCTCACTTTCTCACTCTTCTCTCTTTGTTTGGTGGCTTGTTTGTCGGCTATCACTTGACTAGGAGACATGGGTCGTAGGACATATTCTTTGCCTTTCATCTTGAAGCTATAGTGGTTTGTACGCCCATTGTGGTAGACACCACGGTCGAATTGCCATGACCGACCAAGGAGGAGGTGGCAAACGGTCATTGGGACCACATCACACTCCAAAGTGTCTTCATATGCACCGATTTTGAAGGATACTTGGACCGTATGCTCAACTCGTATAGTGCCGGAGTCACTTAGCCATTGAACCTTGTATGGTTGCGGATGCTTCTTCTTGACCAATTGGAGCTTGGAGCATAGTTCTTCGCTTGCCAAGTTGTGGCAACTACCTCCATCGATGATGACCTTGATGGATCTCCCATTGATGCCGGCCTTTGATAGAGGCAAAGGTGTCCCGTCTTTCGATGAGATGGTGGATTTCGCTTTGGTGGAAGTCGACTTTGACGATCCGACTACGAACGTGCGAGGACGTCGCGCCTTAGCAATCGCTAAACCAACTCCGAGAGGTTTTTGACCACGCCGGAGCACGATCAACCTGACCACGAAGGTCTGTTTCCTGCGAGCAAACGAAGAACAAGCAAGAAACTGAGATTGCAATCTGGATATTGCGAATATAAGATGAAAGCTTTATTGATCAAGGTGGGGTTCTGTGACGCCTTTGTCTGGTCGTTGAACACAAACGAAGTATGCGAAGTTGCAGCTATGGCGAACTTTTGATCTAAACAAAACCCAAGGAAAAAGCTACTAGATGGATCTACTTATATAGTAGCAAGGGGTGGCGGCCAAGGAGGTGGGAGGACGTCCCAAGGCAGCCTAAAACTAACCCTAGGTCGTACAAGGCCAATGGGCCCAAGTGGAGGTGACGTAACACCTTTGGACTTGTAGTTTGACTCGGATTCTGGTGCAGCGTCAGATTGTTTCGTCCATAACTCAACGCTCCGGACGGATTTTAAGGTGATTCCAATTGTGCTGGAAAGAGCATGAAATCTACTTTCCAACAAAAAAAGAATCACCCAATTCGGAGTCCGTATGAAAAAGTTGTTGGTGTTTTGAGTCAGGTATGTCTGTGCAGTCCGAATCTGAGTCCAAAACGTGAGAGACTTGGACTCTATCTTCTCTTGGGCCAAAAGTGACGTGAGAGAACTTTTTAAACAGCAAATAAACATCTCTTTCTTCCTTATCTTCATATGTGGATTGTACAAATGTCCCATACACCTGCAATTAGACAAAACACAAAAGTGTGTGAAGTATTTTTGTTCTGGATAACATAAATAGATTATTGAATAGTTTGCACAAGAAATCACCTAACAAATATGCATGTATGCAATATTTTTGGTCATATCCAAGGTAATCATGTCCTCATCATCCTCCCCTTCTTGAAAATAAAGCCGTCCTCGGCGTTGCTTAGTCTGAAATGTGGCTAACAAAAGAGACAAGGTGTACATGTTGTATATGTATATGTCATCCATTTTTACTTCCCTCGATTTTTGCATATATGACACATGAATAGATGAGTAACTTGCATAGTTCATAAAATCTAAAGCCAAAAATTAGCACAAGAAGTAGAAGGCATGAAAATATTGCAACTCAGTTTGCACATATAAGTGAAGCTCTTATTCATTTCAAAAGATTGACAATGTTCATCATTAAACCATCCCAACATTGGTGAATAAACCTTACTTGCATCAAATTTACATGCTACAAAATGCTTAAATAAGCAAACATGCAATAAGTCATTCAACACAGAATCATCACCAAGATTATAGGTCATATCAAAATGATTAAACATTGATTCTTTTGCATCAACAGTTAATTCAATGGGTGCACTCAAAATTGTTGGTATTTCAGTTGTTTGATCACATGACGATTCATGACAGTATCAAGATTCTCTAAAATAGGTGTTGTGCTCAAATCACCAGGTAACTCAACACATGATGCATTCAAGTTAACTAGGGATGCATCATTCTCATGTGAAGTTATATCATCAATACCTTTATCTGTTACCTTGTCGCAAAGACGTAGCTGATGTAGGTACACACGTAGACAATGCACCATACTCTTGAGATGATGTCGCGCTCACAATCCGAGGTGGGGCTTCTCTAGTAGGTGCAACGGTGGAGGAACCAACCGACGGTGGTGAGCATGAACTGGAATAGTAGTTGTTGTAGTCACCCAATGCATCCTCCTCAGAATCGTCTCTCAAAGGTACAAGCACGAACATACATACCGTAATGCAACGAGGAATATACTGAAATCTTGCTCGAATATCATGGTTCAAACCACCAAAAAATCTATTCATTGTATCATCCTCAGATTCTTCTATGTCACAATGATGCATATAAGATTTGAACTCTTGGTAGTAAGTATGAACAGTGTTATTGCCTTGTTTAAATTGTTCAAATTTGTGAAGCAATTCACGACGATAGTAAGGAGGGAAAAACTGTTTTCTCATTACATCTTTCAAATCTTTCCAAGTTGTGGGTTGGTTATCAATGTTTTTCTTACAATGCACACTCCACCAAATGTAAGCAAAACCAGTAATGCTCTAGTGGCAGCTCGTACTTGCTCAAGTTTAGAAAAAACATGCTGACTAAAAACTTGTTCTACTTCAAGCTCCCAAGCTAGATAAATAGCAGGATTAAATCTACCCTCAAATGACGGTAAAGAGCTAACTCTGGCCATGTGCTTGTGTGTGTTGTCCCAACTCTCGTGATGGTGAAGATGTGTTAAATCGTCCAAGAACTTCTATCTCCGAAACTCTGTCATGATTAGTAGAAACAAGAAACAAAATTCGAGAATAATGTTCCTATGAACTACTAGGATGTGGTTGTAAAGTGCTAACAAGAAAGCAAATATCAATATCTTACAAGTTCTTACCATGCGGCAGGTGGTGACAGTAAACCGGCGGTGTCAAGTAACTCAAGATTGTGTAAAGCGATTGCCGGGAACGTATATATACACGGTGATAGAGGCGGGTGTCCCGATCTTTCGATGAGATGATAACTATCGATTTGGTGGAGACGACTTTGACGATCCGACTACAAACGTGCGACGCTGCGCCTTAGCAATCGCTAAACCAACTCCGAGAGGTTGTTGACCACGCCGAGCACAATCAACTCGACCACGAAGGTCTATTCCTGCAAGCAATCGAAGAACAAGCAAGAATATGATAAAAGCAATCTGAATATTGCGAGTATGTATGAAGTATTGATAAAGATGGGGATCCGTAAGCGGTCTTGGTCTGTCGTTGGACACAAACGAAGTACACGGTTGCAATGGCTAACTTTAACTAAACAAATCCCCAGTCTAAACGGTGCCCTAAGGGCTGTATATATGGAGGAAGAGGGGAGAATTTCGTGGCCCTTGGTGGAGGGGTCCAAACTAACCCTATCTCTTGTTTCCCCACACATACGGACTCTAAAATAGCCTATACTAATGTATTTCGAAATTACATGGGCCTGGCCCAATAATAAGGTGACGAAAGACCTAGAATAGCCTCTGGACGAAATTTATGAAGTGGCATCTTGTATATTTCGTCCAAGGCTTCATGCACTCATTATGGTGGCTTCAAAGTCCTGAAATCATCACTTGTAACTCTATTCTTGTCCCCTTATGCATGCCATCATCTCCATGCTTGTTCTTGCTCCAATGTTCATCCTTCTCCAAGCTAGGCCCTTCATTTGTAAGCAAAACAAATGTATCCAATTTAGGCAGCATCATATTCTCATGAACATTAGAATCATTACCAAGAAACGAAAGTACCGGTAATTTAGTTGGCGTCTTGTGAGCTCTAGTAATTGGTCCAAGATGTATAGCAAGAGGGGCTGTGGGTGTAACAATGGTATTGATGTCCTCATCATCCTCCCTTCTTGAAATGAAGTCGCCCTCGACGAAAGTTCATCTTCCTCACCCAAATATGGCTTCAAATCTGCAATGTTAAAAGTGGGACTAACCCCAAAATCTACAGCAGCTCAAGTATATATGCATTATCATTTACTTTCTCCAACACCTTAAAGGGACCAGCAGCACGTGGCATTAGCTTTGATTTGCGCAAATCAGAAATCTATCCTTACGCAAATGTAACCAAACAAGATCTCCGGTGCAAACACAACATGTTTTCTACCCTTATCTCCAAAGCAAGTTTATATTTAGCATTCATACGCTCAATGTTTTCCTTAGTTAACTCATGCATTTTTAAAATCAATTCAGCACGTTCTTTAGCATCAAAATTTACCTTCTCCGAAGATGGAAGAGGCAACAAATCAATTGGTGCACGAGGTAGGAAACCATACACAACTTCAAAAGGGCACATCTTAGTAGTAGAATGCAATGAACGATTATAAGCAAATTCAATATGAGGCAAGCAATCCTCCCACATTTTCTTATTTTTCTTTAGAATAGCCCTAAGCATAGTAGACAATGTTCTATTGACTACTTCAGTTTGTCCATCAGTTTGGGGGTGACAAGTAGTACTAAAAAGCAGTTTAGTCCCCAACTTAGCCCATAAACATCTCCAAAAGTGGCTAAGAAATTTAGTATCACGATCTAAAACAATAGTATTTGGCACACCATGCAAGCGAATAATTTCACGAAAGAACAAATCAGCAACATTGATAGCATCATCGCTTTTATGACATGGTATAAAGTGTGCCATTTTGAGAATCTATCCACGACAACAAATATGCTATCCTCCCTTCTTTGTTCTAGGTAAACCTAAAACAAAGTCCATAGATATATCCTCCCAAGGAACACTAGGTACAGCAAAGGCATATATAAACCATGAGGATTGAGTCGTGACTTAGCTTTTTGACATGTAGTGCAGCGAGCAATAAAACGCTCAACATCCGTCTCATCTTTGGCCAAAAGAAATGTGTAGCAAGTCGTCCTCCGTCTTCTTCACGCCAAAGTGTCCCATTAGTCCTCCTCCATGCGCCTCCTGCAACAACAAAAGACGAACGGAGCTAGCTGGAATGCATAGCTTGTTAGCACGGAACACAAATCCATCATTAACGACAAACTTGTTCCATGTTCTTCCTTCTTTACAATTCTGCAATACATCTTTAAAATCAGCATCATGTACATATTGATCTTTGATGGTCTCCAAACCAAATATTTTGAAGTCAAGTTGTGAAAGCATAGTATAGCGACGAGACAATGCATCAGCAATAACATTTTCTTTACCCTTCTTGTGTTTAATGACATAAGGGAAAGTCTCAATGAATTCAACCCATTTAGCATGTCTACGATTCAGTTTAGCTTGACTTTTAATATGTTTCAAAGATTCATGATCAGAATGTATAACAAATTCTTTGGGCCATAAATAATGTTGCCATGTTTCTAAAGTCCGAACAAGAGCATATAATTCTTTATCATAAGTAGAGTAATTCAGACTAGGCCCACTCAATTTTTCAAAAAAGTATGCAACAGGTTTGCCATCTTGTAATAACACACCTCCTAATCCAATTCCACTAGCATCACATTCAAGCTCAAAAGTCTTATTAAAATCAGGAAGTTGGAGTAAAGGAGCATGTGTCAACTTAGCTTTCAATACCGTGAAGGCTTCTTCCGTGTGCGGTACCCCAAACAAAAGGCACATCCTTCTTTGTAAGCTCGTTGAGAGGTGCAGCAATGGTGCTGAAATCTCTCACAAAACGCCTATAGAAACCAGCGAGGCCAAGGAAACTCCTCACTTGTGTGACCGTTTTGGGCTGCGGCCAACTCTCAATAGCTTCAATCTTGGCTTTATCAACTTCAATTCCCTGTGGAGTAACAACATAGCCAAGAAAAGATACTCGGTCGGTGCAAAAGGTGCACTTCCCAAGGTTACCAAACAAACGTGCATCACGTAGAGCATTAAAAACAGCACGTAAATGTTCCAAATGTTCTTCCAAAGATTTGCTATAAATCAGTATGTCATCAAAATAGACTACCACAAATCGTCCAATGAAAGCACGTAAAACTTCGTTCATTAATCTCATGAAAGTACTAGGTGCATTAGTTAACCCAAAAGGCATGACTAACCACTCATATAATCCAAACTTAGTTTTAAATGCTGTTTTCCATTCATCTCCCAATTTCATACGAATTTGATGGTATCCACTACATAAATCAACTTTGGAGAATATTGTAGAGCCACTCAATTCATCAAGCATATCATCTAACCTAGGAATAGGGTGACGATAACGAATAGTAATATTATTGATGCCTCTACAATCAACACACATACGTGACGTACCATCCTTTTTCGGCACTAGAATAATAGGAACAGCACAAGGACTAAGGGATTCGCTATATAACCTTTGTCGAGCAGCTCACTGTACTTGACGATAATCTCCTTCGTCTCCTCCGGATTGGTACGGTATGGTGCACGGTTGGGTAATGATGCACCGAATTAAGTCAATTTGATGCTCAATCCCTCGAATAGGTGGTAATCCGGTGGCACGTCTTGTGGAAAGACGTCGGCGAACTCCCCGCAAAATGTTAGTGACAGCGAGGGGCAAAGAGGAAGGCACGTCCTCGAATGAAAATAATGCCTCTTTGCACACAAAAGCATAGCAAATAGATTTGCTAAAATCTAGCTCATCAATATCAGATTTGGTGGCAAGTAAACATGCACTTTTCAATTTAATTTCGAAGCAACAGTAGATGGTTTATTATTAGGCTTCATGTGTTGCTCAAATTCTTTTGCCACAATCTGATTTTCACTCTTATTTTCTCCTGTTTTGCTTTATTAGCTCTATTAATATCATCTTTCAAAATGGACTCAGGAGTCATAGGAAGCAAAGTAATATTTTTATCCTTATGAACAAGAGTATCTTGATTGTTTCTACCATGGTGTACAGAATTTTATCAAATTGCCATGGTCTACCAAGTAACAAGGAACATGCTTGCATAGGTACCACATCACAATCAACATAATCAGCATATGTAGAGATACTAAAATGCACACGAACAAGACGTGTTACCTTCACCTTGCCGCTGTTGTTGAACCATTGGATGTAGTAAGGATGTGGATGTGGTCTTGTGGTGAGAGATAGCTTCTCCACCATCTCCATGCTAGCCAAGTTGTTGCAGCTCCCTCCATCTATGATGGCGCTTGAATAGAACGTTCCTTCACAACTCCTTTGTATGGAACAAATTATGCCTCTGATTTTGCTCAGCTTGTGTAACCTGCACACTCAAAACACGTTGAGCAACTAAACATTCATACCACAAGATCTTCAGCAGCCATGTATTGTGTCTCATGATCGAATCATCTCCACCGTGTTCCTCATGTGTAATAAGAGCCAAAGTCTCCTCATCATAGTCACTAGCGGACTCATACCCACCATCCTCGTAGCAATCATCACACGCTGAGATTTGCATTCTCTCAAAAATGTCCTCTTCCCTTACAACGACGACAAATAATATCACTTGTGTGCCCTGTTGACGCCATGGAAGAAGAAGAGCTCTGTGCAGGCCAGCAGGTGTGCTCTTGGCGATAGTGGTGGTTGTGCCCTTTCTTGTATCATGGTTGGAGGTGGCACCTGAAGGAGGTGATGGTGCAAAGTGGAAGTAGATGATGCACGTGGTGTCCATGATGAAGGTCGACCTGCAGAAAAGTTAGTGCGGCGCCAATGCTGCCGATCCTGCACTTCACGTTCAGCTTTACAAGCAAGATGGAATAAACGAGTGATATTATTATAATCCTTATAGTCTAGAATGGTCTGAATCTCTCTATTTAATCCACCCGAAAACGTGCAAGCATAGCTTCATTCTCCTCAACAATACCACATCTAATCAAGCCAGTTTGTAATTCCCGATAATATTCTTCTCTGAGTTTTTCCTTGTCTTAAGCGCTGCAATTTTGAAGTAATTCACGTTGATAATATGGTGGAACCCAACGAGTACGCATAGCAGTTTTCAAAGCAGCCCAAGTAGCTGGAACAGGATATAATCTACAATGTTCGAGACCACCAAACACATGCAAAGCTAGTGAAAGCACAAACAGCAGCAGAACACGTCTCTCCTCGGGATATTGTAAACATGTAAATCGTTGTTCAGTTTCTAACTCCCAAGTAAGATATATATCGAACATATCTACCCTCAAATGGTGGAATATTCAATTTCAGTTTAGGGAGATGGTCATGATCTCGCACTGAGGGGAGCCCTAATATTACCATTATTTGCATGTGGACGACCGGTGGTTGTGGTGCTGGTGGTCGCATCGTAGTTCGATGTTGATCAACCTCATCCTCATAATCGTCCACATACTCATCATCCTCCTCGGTACCACCAGCAGCATAGCGAGAGCCAAAGAAGCACCAACAGCGAGTGAGCAGCGGCACCAGAATTTTGTCCTGGCTCAATAGGAACACGCTGAGCTCGTCCATACTGATTCGGAAGGGGCGTAGTTGTTGTCGTTGCAGAGGTGCGATCGGTGCAGCCGGCGGTGGTTGTGGAAAACGCAGCGAGCAATTCATCAAACTTGCTATCAAGCTTTGTTTCAAACGTCTTCTCAATGCCATCTATCTTCTCCATGGCCTCGTCAAATCTGTTTACCACGTCTTGCACCTGTCCAATCATCATTTGCTGAAACTTATCATGTAGCTGTTTGTTCGTCGGGTTCTCCCAATCAGTCTCATCGACTTGTGATCCTACCATGGTTAGCAGCAAATAGAAACACACAAGAATATGATCCTCAGACTACTAAGAAGTGGTGGTGGTGTATCACAAACCCGTCAAGCAAATCTCAAATTCTTACCGTTCTTACCCAGCGAAGGTGGTGGCGGCAACCGTTGTAGTCAAAACTCTCAAAGCTTGGATATAGCGATTACGGGGAGAATCAAACGCACGACGTAGATGTATGTAGAGCTGGGAAGGCTTATGATATGGTAGCAAAAATGTCGAAGAATAATCAATTCAGAGATGCAAAGTTGAATAAACGCTCAACGACGGTCTTGTCTTGGTCCTAGGCTAGACCGTGCTAGAGACGCGAGCCTAGAACACTAACAAAATCACGGCGGTGCACGTAAACAAGGGAGGAGCACACTCTGAATTTTTTTTTCTCCTTTTTTTTGCACTTTTTTTCCTCTTTTTTTTTTTTTGCTCCGCAACAAATTTTTTTCGGAAAAGTCTACAAATGGTCTAAAACTGCCTAGCCAGAATTTTCCGCACTTAGTTTTTTTTTGAAACTGAACTATTTTTCTTCTGCGGATGGCTTGGAAGTTGGGGAGTCCTCTCTTTGTCACGACTCGGAGTATCGCGTAATCTGGAAATCGAGAACAATGCAACAATTCTTGGACTCGGACTAGGACTGGTGGCGGAGATGAATCTGGTGGAACTTCGGATGGTGGCGGAGATGAATCTGGTGGAACTTCGACTGGTGGCGGAGATGAATCTGGTGGAACTTCGGACCGGTGGCGGATATATGTTGCGTGGACTCGGATGGGCGTGATGGCGGCGGATATGTGGTGGCGATATGGATTCGGATTGGCGGTGAATATGTGGTGGTGGTATATGGCAGCGGCGACGTGACAACTCGTGAACAGTAACTCAAACTCTAAAAGACTAGACGCTAAGACTAGCAACTTGACACGACGATGCAACCGCAAATTCAACAAAGCAAATACGAAAAAGATTATGCAAAGGCTCGATTGGTTCGGACGGGATGAACTAACCCTAATTTTTTGGCTTTTTCGTGGACTATAGGTATGAAGAACAGACTCGATCTAAACTACGAAAACCGTAAAATCTCACCGAGCAACCCGGAAATCTGATACCACTTGATAGAGGCGGGTGTCCCGATCTTTCGATGAGATGATAACTATCGATTTGGTGGAGACGACTTTGACGATCCGACTACAAACGTGCGACGTTGCGCCTTAGCAATCGCTAAACCAACTCCGAGAGGTTGTTGACCACGCCGAGCACAATCAACTCGACCACGAAGGTCTATTCCTGCAAGCAATCGAAGAACAAGCAAGAATATGATAAAAGCAATCTGAATATTGCGAGTATGTATGAAGTATTGATAAAGGTGGGGATCCGTAAGCGGTCTTGGTCTGGTCGTTGGACACAAACGAAGTACACGAAGTTGCAATGGCTAACTTTTAACTAAACAAATCCCCAGTCTAAACGGTGCCCTAAGGGCTGTATATATGGAGGAAGAGGGGGTGAATTTCGTGGCCCTTGGTGGAGGGGTCCGAAACTAACCCTATCTCTTGTTTCCCCACACATACGGACTCTAAAAATAGCCTATACTAATGTATTTCGAAATTACATGGGCCTGGCCCAATAATAAGGTGACGCAGCACCTAGAATAGCCTCTGGACGAAATTTATGAAGTGGCATCTTGTATATTTCGTCCAAGGCTTCATGCACTCATTATGGTGGCTTCAAAGTCCTGAAATCATCACTTGTAACTCTATTCTTGTCCCCTTGCATGCCATCATCTCCATGCTTGTTCTTGCTCCAATGTTCATCCTTCTCCAAGCTAGGCCCTTCATTTGTAAGCAAAACAAATGTATCCAATTTAGGCAGCATCATATTCTCATGAACATTAGAATCATTACCAAGAAACGAAAGTACCTGTAATTTAGTTGGCGTCTTGTGAGCTCTAGTAATTGGTCCAGTATGTATAGCAGTAGGGGCTGTGGGTGTAACAATGGTATTGATGTCCTCATCACACGGTGTAGAAATATGTGGAGCTGGGTTGGCTATATATGGTAGCAAAAATATAGCAATAATCAATTTAAAGATGCAATGTTGAATAAACGCTCAACGACGGTACTGTGCTGGTCCTAGGCTAGACCGGACTAGAGACGCGAGCCTAGAACACTAATGAGGTCACGGCGTAGCACAGTGAGCATCAATGAAGGATACTAAGTAGCTCTTGACAACAAGATAGAAGTGAAGATCACAACGGTAGTGAAGATAATGATGAAAAACAACTACCAAGCAGGACATACAACAACTCTCTCTCCAACTTTCCTCTTGAAAAGTTTGAGCCAATTTTCTGATAAATTCTTTCAAAGAATATCACTAACTCAAGCTTTCCAATGCAAAAAGAATCACTCAATTCCGAGTTGATATGAGGATTCAAAGAATTCTAAAACTGGCCTGAAAAATTGGAACAAGCTGTGTTCATGAACTTTAGAGGGCAAAAAGACCTATTTAAAAGCCGATTTTGAGGTGTCAAATAATGAACTAGCTTCTGCAACTATTTAGATGCGTCTCGTTGCTAGCTTCAATTTGAGTACTCACGGGGCCAAAACGGACTTCGTATGAGGAAGATACACCTGTTTTACTGAACAGTGCGCAAAACAGATTCCAATCCGAATTCAGGTACGAGATTGATTCTACATAGATCCGTTTTTTTTTTCTTCTCTTTTTTTCTCACGCTTTTTTTTCTTTTTGTTCTCTCTCTTTTTCTTTTTTTTCCCTTTTTTTCCCTCTTTTTTTCTCTCTTTTTTTTCTCCCTCTTTCCAAGACAAACTAGATAAGATGCAGATTGGATCAGGCGAAGATGTGAATGACCTCAACTATGATTATGACAATGAACAGCGCGTAGCACGTGGTGGAAATTAATAGATGGGATGGTGGACAACGGAAGGGATAATGATTCAGCGGCGGCGTGACTAATGTGAACAGAACTCGAAACTCTAAAGGAACTAGACACTAAGACCAGCAACTGACATGACGATGCAACCGATAATTCAACTATGCAAGCAATGAATAGAAAATTGCAAAGGCTCAGACTGGCTTGGATAAAGGATGAATAGATCTAAATTTTTTGTGTGGCTTTTTCATGGACTGTAGGTATGAATGACAGATGCGATCTAAACTATGAAAAACTGTAAAATCTCACCGAGCAACCTGAAAACTGATACCACTTGATAGAGGCAAAGGTGTCCCGTCTTTCGATGAGATGGTGGATTTCGCTTTGGTGGAAGTTGACTTTGACGATCCGACTACGAACGTGCGAGGACGTCGCGCCTTAGCAATCGCTAAACCAACTCCGAGAGGTTATTGACCACGCCGGAGCACGATCAACCTGACCACGAAGGTCTGTTTCCTGCGAGCAAACGAAGAACAAGCAAGAAACTGAGATTGCAATCTGGATATTGCGAATATAAGATGAAAGCTTTATTGATCAAGGTGGGGTTCTGTGACGCCTTTGTCTGGTCGTTGAACACAAACGAAACGCCGGTTGCAGCTATGGCGAACTTTTGATCTAAACAAAACCCAAGGAAAAAGCTACTAGATGGATCTACTTATATAGGAGCAAGGGTGGCGGCCAAGGAGGTGGGAGGACGTCCCAAGGCAGCCTAAAACTAACCCTAGGTCGTACAAGGCCAATGGGCCCAAGTGGAGGTGACGTAACACCTTTGGACTTGTAGTTTGACTCGGATTCTGGTGCAGCGTCAGATTGTTTCGTCCATAACTCAACGCTCCGGACGGATTTTAAGGTGATTCCAATTGTGCTGGAAAGAGCATGAAATCTACTTTCCAACAAAAAAAGAATCACCCAATTCGGAGTCCGTATGAAAAAGTTGTTGGTGTTTTGAGTCAGGTATGTCTGTGCAGTCCGAATCTGAGTCCAAAACGTGAGAGACTTGGACTCTATCTTCTCTTGGGCCGAAAGTGACGTGAGAGAACTTTTTGAACAGAAAATAAACATCTCTTTCTTCCTTATCTTCATATGTGGATTGTACAAATGTCCCATACACCTGCAATTAGACAAAACACAAAAGTGTGTGAAGTATTTTTGTTCTGGATAACATAAATAGATTATTGAATAGTTTGCACAAGAAATCACCTGACAAATATGCATGTATGCAATATTTTTGGTCATATCCAAGGTAATCATGTCCTCATATCCTCCCCTTCTTGAAAATAAAGCCGTCCTCGGCGTTGCTTAATCTGAAATGTGGCTAACAAAAGAGACAAGGTGTACATGTTGTATATGTATATGTCATCCATTTTTACTTCCCTCGATTTTTGCATATATGACACATGAATAGATGAGTAACTTGCATAGTTCATAAAATCTAAAGCCAAAAAATTAGCACAAGAAGTAGAAGGCATGAAAATATTGCAACTCAGTTTGCACATATAAGTGAAGCTCTTATTCATTTCAAAAGATTGACAATGTTCATCATTAAACCATCCCAACATTGGTGAATAAACCTTACTTGCATCAAATTTACATGCTACAAAATGCTTAAATAAGCAAACATGCAATAAGTCATTCAACACAGAATCATCACCAAGATTATAGGTCATATCAAAATGATTAAACATTGATTCTTTTGCATCAACAGTTAATTCAATGGGTGCACTCAAAATTGTTGGTATTTCAGTTGTTTGATCACATGACGCATTCATGACAGTATCAAGATTCTCTAAAATAGGTGTTGTGCTCAAATCACCAGGTAACTCAACACATGATGCATTCAAGTTAACTAGGGATGCATCATTCTCATGTGAAGTTATATCATCAATACCTTTACTGTTACCTTGTCGCAAAGACGTAGCTGATGTAGGTACACACGTAGACAATGCACCATACTCTTGAGATGATGTCGCGCTCACAATCCGAGGTGGGGCTTCTCTAGTAGGTGCAACGGTGGAGGAACCAACCGACGGTGGTGAGCATGAACTGGAATAGTAGTTGTTGTAGTCACCCAATGCATCCTCCTCAGAATCGTCTCTCAAAGGTACAAGCACGAACATACATACCGGTAATGCAACGAGGAATATACTGAAATCTTGCCTGAATATCATGGTTCAAACCACCAAAAAATCTATTCATTGTATCATCCTCAGATTCTTCTATGTCACAATGATGCATATAAGATTTGAACTCTTGGTAGTAAGTATGAACAGTGTTATTGCCTTGTTTAAATTGTTCAAATTTGCGAAGCAATTCACGACGATAGTAAGGAGGGAAAAACTGTTTTCTCATTACATCTTTCAAATCTTTCCAAGTTGTGGGTTGGTTATCAATGTTTTTCTTACAATGCACACTCCACCAAACAGAAGCAAAACCAGTAAATGCTCTAGTGGCAGCTCATACTTGCTCAAGTTCAGAAAAAACATGCTGACTAAAAACTTGTTCTACTTCAAGCTCCCAAGCTAGATAAATAGCAGGATTAAATCTACCCTCAAATGACGGTAAAGAGCTAACCTGGCCATGTGCTTGTGTGTGTTGTCCCAACTCTCGTGATGGTGAAGATGTGTTAAATCGTCCAAGAACTTCTATCTCCGAAACCTGTCATGATTAGTAGAAACAAGAAACAAAATTCGAGAATAATGTTCCTATGAACTACTAGGATGTGGTTGTAAAGTGCTCACAGTAAAGCAAATATCAATATCTTACAAGTTCTTACCATGCGGCGGTGGTGACAGGCAACCGGCGGTGTCAAGTAACTCAAGATTGTGTAAAGCGATTGCCGGGGAACGACGATACACGGTGTAGAAATATGTGGAGCTGGGTTGGCTATATATGGTAGCAAAAATATAGCAATAATCAATTTAAAGATGCAATGTTGAATAAACGCTCAACGACGGTACTGTGCTGGTCCTAGGCTAGACCGGACTAGAGACGCGAGCCTAGAACACTAATGAGGTCACGGCGTAGCATAGTGAGCATCAATGAAGGATACTAAGTAGCTCTTGACAACAAGATAGAAGTGAAGATCACAACGGTAGTGAAGATAATGATGAAAAACAACTACCAAGCAGGACATACAACAACTCTCTCTCCAACTTTCCTCTTGAAAAGTTTGAGCCAATTTTCTGATAAATTCTTTCAAAGAATATCACTAACTCAAGCTTTCCAATGCAAAAAGAATCATTCAATTCCGAGTTGATATGAGGATTCAAAGAATTCTAAAACTGGCCTGAAAAATTGGAACAAGCTGTGTTCACGAACTTCAGAGGGCAAAAAGACCTATTTAAAAGCCGATTTTGAGGTGTTAAATAATGAACTAGCTTCTGCAACTATTTAGATGCGTCTCGTTGCTAGCTTCAATTTGAGTACTCACGGGGCCAAAACGGACTTCGTATGAGGAAGATACACCTGTTTTACTGAACAGTGCGCAAAACAGATTCCAATTCGAATTCAGGTACGAGATTGATTCTACATAGATCCGTTTTTTTTTCTTCTCTTTTTTTCTCACGTTTTTTTTTCTTTTTGTTCTCTCTCTTTTTCTTTTTTTTTTTCCTTTTTTTCCCTCTTTTTTTTCTCTTTTTTTCTCCCTCTTTCCAAGACAAACTAGATAAGATGCAGATTGGATCAGGCGAAGATGTGAATGACCTCAACTATGATTATGACAATGAACAGCGCGTAGCACGTGGTGGAAATTAATAGATGGGATGGTGGACAGCGGAAGGGATAATGATGCAGCGGCGGCGTGACTAATGTGAACAGAACTCGAAACTCTAAAGGAACTAGACACTAAGACCAGCAACTGACACGACGATGCAACCGATAATTCAACTATGCAAGCAATGAATAGAAAATTGCAAAGGCTCAGACTGGCTTGGATAAAGGATGAATAGATCTAAATTTTTTGTGTGGCTTTTTCATGGACTGTAGGTATGAATGACAAATGCGATCTAAACTATGAAAAACTGTAAAATCTCACCGAGCAACCTGAAAACTGATACCACTTGATAGAGGCAAAGGTGTCCCGTCTTTCGATGAGATGGTGGATTTCGCTTTGGTGGAAGTCGACTTTGACGATCCGACTACGAACGTGCGAGGACGTCGCGCCTTAGCAATCGCTAAACCAACTCCGAGAGGTTATTGACCACGCCGGAGCACGATCAACCTGACCACGAAGGTCTGTTTCCTGCGAGCAAACGAAGAACAAGCAAGAAACTGAGATTGCAATCTGGATATTGCGAATATAAGATGAAAGCTTTATTGATCAAGGTGGGGTTCTGTGACGCCTTTGTCTGGTCGTTGAACACAAACGAAGTACGCGAAGTTGCAGCTATGGCGAACTTTTGATCTAAACAAAACCCAAGGAAAAAGCTACTAGATGGATCTACTTATATAAGAGCAAGGGGTGGCGGCCAAGGAGGTGGGAGGACGTCCCAAGGCAGCCTAAAACTAACCCTAGGTCGTACAAGGCCAATGGGCCCAAGTGGAGGTGACGTAACACCTTTGGACTTGTAGTTTGACTCGGATTCTGGTGCAGCGTCAGATTGTTTCGTCCATAACTCAACGCTCCGGACGGATTTTAAGGTGATTCCAATTCTGCTGGAAAGAGCATGAAATCTACTTTTCAACAAAAAAAGAATCACCCAATTCGGAGTCCGTATGAAAAAGTTGTTGGTGTTTTGAGTCAGGTATGTCTGTGCAGTCCGAATCTGAGTCCAAAACGTGAGAGACTTGGACTCTATCTTCTCTTTGGCCAAAAGTGACGTGAGAGAACTTTTTGAACAGCAAATAAACATCTCTTTCTTCCTTATCTTCATATGTGGATTGTACAAATGTCCCATACACCTGCAATTAGACAAAACACAAAAGTGTGTGAAGTATTTTTGTTCTGGATAACATAAATAGATTATTGAATAGTTTGCACAAGAAATCACCTGACAAATATGCATGTATGCAATATTTTTGGTCATATCCAAGGTAATCATGTCCTCATCAGCCTTTGTGTAGAAGATGTGGCATCGTTGGTCTTCTTCTTGGTGATGTTGAAGTGTCAAGACTTTGGAGACAACAAGAGCGGGGCTTGTATCTTCATCGCAAAAGACTTGATCATCTTCATCCGCGTTGATGCGCCGGTGCATGGCCACTTGCTCAATAGCGTCCATTTCATCTTCACTCATTGAGTCGTAGGTGCCATCGTCGTTGAGTATCATGGTACGCTTGTTGGTGCATTCATATGACTTGTGGCCTCGGCCGCCGCAAGTAAAACACTTGAAGGAGCTTGTCTTGACGGTCTCATCGGTTGGAGTAGATGATGAAGCACGCTGCTTGGAGTTGCTTGTAGTAGGAGGAGGACGACTTGAACTTGTAGAAGTTTTTTTTGTAACTTGACTTGTCGTCGTTGCTTGGAAAAGGCTTGGTTGATGTCGAAGTTGGAGTAGTTGTTGAAGCTTGGTTGTTGGAGAGGCCGTATGTCTTGGATGAGTACTTGGCGTGCCAAGTCATCTTGCACTTGTCGTTCCGCCTTTGTAGCTTGGTGCACGAGCTCAATGAGGTTGGAGTAGGGTTGGAAGTCGGCAATCTTCTTGATGGGATGGTTGAGTCCGTTCAAGAATCGTGCCATTGTTTGCTCATCATCCTCCGTGACATTGGCTCGAATCATGGCAATCTCCATTTCCTTGTAGTATTCTTCAACACTCTTTGTTCCTTGCTTGAGGAGTTGTAGCTTCTTGAAGAGATCACGGTTGTAGTAGGTGGGCACAAAGCGTGCTCTCATCACATCCTTCATTTGAGCCCAAGTGGTGATTGGAGGTTCACCTCTTGCTTGTCGGCGCCAAGGACTTGTTCCCACCATATGAGCACATAGTCTTGGAACTCAAGTGATGCCATAGCGATCTTCTTCTCTTCCTCATAGTTGTGCAAACGAAAGATTTTGTCGACCTTCAATGCCCATGAGAGGTATTCTTGGGATCATTGGTTCCATTGAACTTGGGCATTGTGAACTTGAGCTTGCCATAGCGATGTTCTTCATTGTTTTGAGGTCGATGTTGATGATGACGTTCTTGACGTGGAGGGTAATCATCCTCATGTTGCTCTTGGCGAGGAGGAAGTCCATGATCGACTTGTTCTTGTTGACCTTGAGGTTGAGGTTGAGCTTGAGGAGCTTGTGGAGGAGCTTGTTGAGCTTGACGTTGCGCACGTGGATGGTAGTTCCTCTCTTGTATTTCTTCTCGAAGGGCTTCCTGTTGATTGCGCCTTTCGCGATTGCGGTTGGTGAGAGCTCGACTTGATGCTTGAAGGGCGCGTTCTGCCTCAAGGGCTTGTGCTTCGCGTTGTTGTTGTTGAAGACGTTTAGTCTCGGCGTCTTGTTGCTCTTGGTGTAGGCGCGCTCGTTCTTGTTCTTGTTGGTGACGAAGACGTTGTCGTTCTTGAGCTTGAGCAAACGCCATTTGGCTCGATTGAGGACGAGGAACTTCTTCATCAACTTGCTCTTGGAGATTCTTGTCGTGTAGCGGGTTGCGAGATGCATGACGATCTTGACGCGCGGCTCGTCGAAGAATGTTCGATGACGGTGTACTTGTGTCGGAGAAGGAGTCGTCGGAGTGGCGACTTGAGTGGCTCCGTCTTGAGTGTGAAGAGGTAGAAATCGCGGTTCACCAACAAGGCGCGGATCTCGTCCATTCTTGCATCATTCTCTTTCTTGTCTTGCGTCGAGTTTGTTGTCGAAGTAATCTCGTGTACGCTTTCTCGGAGAGTCGCAAGTCGGTGGAGAGGTTGTCGATCGTTCGCTCATTGCTTGTTGCTCTTGATGGAGAGCTCGTTCTGCGCCAAAGAGGTGGCTCTTGGTGACGATGATGACATGTCGTCGTCTTGCTCGATGAAGAGTGGATTTGTAGAAGAACTTGGCCTATCCATCATTTCAAGCAAATTGTGAGTGGTAGAAGGAGAAGAATGAATACCAATGTACCTTTGACCGAAGTTGAAGATGAATCAAGTTCACTCAAATGCGGACAATGAAATAGCACTATTGGTACCGATCCTTGTCGATTCTCACACCTAGACAAATAAAAGCTTTTGGTGGGGCTTGGTTAGGATGGTGGCACAAAATTGATTGCAATCGTTAGCTTGACTCAAAAATGTTAAAGAAGATTCGCAAATTCGCATATGCAACAAGTAGACCAAGCAAGTGGTGGTACACGGAAACACACACGCAAATAGATAAATGGGATTGTGCAAACCAAAAATGAGCCAAAATGTGGAATCCACGAAAATGCTCTTGTTGCACAATACTAGAGAGACGCTAGCACGATTGCACAATAGGCGGATACGGAGCTTGTGCACAACCTACTAGGCAAAAATGCAACGATCTCTATCCCACGTATGCTATATGTATGGTATATCGGTGCAAATGATCCAAGATGATCTTATATGACAATCTTAATGTTGTATGATGCTATGCTTGTTGCTTATAAGCTCTTTGCTTATCTTTCCTCTTTGCTTAAAAGCTTGAGTGGCTCTTTCTCTTTTGAGTGCTTTTCTTATGCAAACTTGACGAACTAAGATAGCAATTGTGTATGCGATGACAACTTTGTGACACACAAGTTGATTCCGAGATATGCACCTCAAAGGTATGTATGATATGGTGTATGCAACTAATGTGCACAAGTCACATTGCCGGCAATACTCAATGGCTAGTCTCGGTGGGTAAGCAACGCAAAAGATGGTATATGATGGTTATCAATGCAATTGCAAGGTATGACAAAGATGTCGTCGATGTTACCGTCCGTAGCGAAGATGAGTAGCCGACCAAAGTGAGCGTTTGTTGTTGAAGCCACACCGCGCCTAAATAGCCGAAACACAAGAGGACACAGAAATCTCACTCAAATTGTCGAACTCAAAATCGAATGGTAGTACGGAGGTTGAGTCTTGGGGTTTGGCAAGTGGAAGTGGTGGTGGATAGGGTGGGGAGGATGTATGGATGTGTGGATGGTGGTGGAGGTGGATGGTGGACTGCAGAACTGCAGTTTTGGCAGAGGAAGCCGGATGATCCGGGCCAGGAGCCGGATGATCCGGGTATGTTCGGATGATCCGGGACTTGGTCCGGATGATCCGGGCAGGTCAACCACGCACGGGAACTGCTCGGGAAGAACTCGAAAACGGGGAGGAATTTGATGATTTCGGGGATTTTGGGTGGATTTCGAGGGGGATAAGGTGGGGAAACACAAGATCCACGAGTTACACACCGAATCCACGGATCAAAAACAACAAAACATCATCAAAACCAACAAATCACAAAAAAATTTGGCGGTATTTTTGTGGGGATTTTCGGGTTTTTAGGACGAAAACAACAAAATCAAGCTAGAAATCACGAGGTAGGGGCTCCAAAACGTGATCAACGTGGCTCATGATACCATATGATGTAGGGTGGAACCCTAATTCGTCGATCTTTCACGTTTGGAGGGGATCCTACAGAGGAAACACGAAGAACACGCGAAGCACGAGGGAAACACGAGGAAAACGAGGAGGAACACTCAACCAACAAGGAATCGATCACACAAGGTCTAGATCATCGAAGCACGAGTGATACATGGTCCAAAATCAACAAAGGAAAGATACAAGGTAGCCGTTCTTCTCCGGAGGAGGTCTTGAATCCACGAGGGATCTTCCCGTATAGGGGTCTTGAATCGATGGATCTTCTCCTAGACGGAGGTCCTGATCTCCGTGGAGAAGTACCGTGGATGAGCAAAGGCTCTCACACACAAATATGAGCTAATCCAATGCTAAGTCTCAAAGTGAGGAGAGGGGTCCTATATATAGAGTCAGGGCGAAGGGGTACATGGGCTCAGCCCAACACGCGCGACGCAGCGCTGGCGGATGATCCGGACGAGGGTCCGGATGATCCGGCTGGTCCGGACGGTCCGGCGGGGACCCGGATGAGCCGGAGGCTCGGCGGGTGGCGGCGACGGGCCGGATGTCCGGCTGGTGGTCCGGACGTCCGGGTGGGGTCCGGATGATCCGGGCCGGGGTCCGGATGATCCGGCCTCGGGAGGGATCTTCTGTTGCCTTGATCGCCAGAAGCGGATCGTCCGGACCGGGGTCCGGATCATCCGGGCTCTGTCCGGATCGTCCGGGCCTCCGTCCGGATCGTCCGGCCGCCCTGGTCCGCATTGCTTTCTCCTCTCCGTCTTCATGCGTGCCTTCCGCTTCCGGTTCTCCTTGCTTCCAAGCCTCTTCATGGTCGACTCCTCAGTGCCTGAGTATGCATAGAGTTTCCGTTTGAGGTAGTAACCATGTCTCATGTGAATCGAAGGAGAGTTGTGAGAGGAGTGATGTCACCTCGGTTTCAAGAGCTCTTTCACGTGCTCGAGTCATTGGTCCTTGTGGTGTTGTAGGTGTTGATGTAGAGTCCATGGGGATGATGGAAGGATGCTCCGCATCACGCGGTCTTCTTTTGTGCTCTTGAAGCTTGGACTTGGCGTGAAGTAGGAATTGTTGGGACTTGTGCATTTGCGCTTGTGGAGCATCTTCATGATGATGATGTCGTTGTCGTGCTTGAGCTCGTAGTAGATGTCGATCGTCGTCGTCGTGCACATGTTGCTTGGAGGTGACTTGGCCTTCATGACAATGTGGATCGTGAACGTGATGATGATCACCATGTAGATGTGGACGAGGACGATTTGCACTTGCATCTTTTTCGCGTTCCGAAGACTTGTGGCTTGACCGTCGTCGTCTTGAGGATGATGAAGGGGAAGAAGACTTGATCAAGGCTCTAATCTCCTCCATCCTTGCATCTTGCTCCTCTTTATGTGCGGCAAGCTTCTTGTCGATGTAGTCCCTTTTCCTTGCTTCGGAGTGACGAATGTCGATGGAGATGTTCTCGATGCGCTCTCGCAATCTTGATTGTGCGCCTTGCATTTGTCGTTGTAGATCGAAGATAGACGCTTTGGAGATGTAGTTGTTCACGCCGTCGTTGTTGTCGTAGACCGGAGAGGGAATGCCTTGCCTATCCATCACAAAACTCGAGCAAATATGAGTGGGAGAAAGAGAAGAACGTATACCAATGTACCTTTGACCAAAGTTGAAGATGAATCAAGTTCACTCAAATGTGGACAATGAAATAGCACTATTGGTACCAATCCTTGTCGGTTCTCACACCTACACAAGTAAGGCTTATAGTGGAGCTCGGTGAGGATAGTTGATAGAGGCAGAGGTGTCCCGTCTTTCGATGAGATGGTGGATTTCGCTTTGGTGGAAGTCGACTTTGACGATCCGACTACGAGCGTGCGAGGACGTCGCGCCTTAGCAATCGCTAAACCAACTCCGAGAGGTTATTGACCACGCCGGAGCACGATCAACCTGACCACGAAGGCCTATTTCCTGCGAGCAAACGAAGAACAAGCAAGAAACTGAGATTGCAATCTGGATATTGCGAATATAAGATGAAAGCTTTATTGATCAAGGTGGGGTTCTGTGACGCCTTTGTCTGGTCGTTGAACACAAACGAAGTACGCGAAGTTGCAGCTATGGCGAACTTTTGATCTAAACAAAACCCAAGTCTAAACGGTGCCCTAAGGGCTGTATATATGGAGGAAGAGGGGGTGAATTTCGTGGCCCTTGGTGGAGGGTCCAAACTAACCCTATCTCTTGTTTCCCCACACATACGGACTCTAAAAATAGCCTATACTAATGTATTTCGAAATTACATGGGCCTGGCCCAATAATAAGGTGACGCAGCACCTAGAATAGCCTATGGACGAATATTATGAAGTGGCATCTTGTATATTTCGTCCAAGGCTTCATGCACTCCTTATGGTGGCTTCAAAGTCCTGAAATCATCACTTGTAACTCCGTTCTTGATCCCCTTAGCATGCCATCAACTCCATGTGTGTTCTTGCTCCAATGTTCATCCTTCTCCAAGCTAGGCCCTTCATTTGTAAGCAAAACAAATGTATCCATTTTAGGCAGCATCATATTCTCATGAACATTAGAATCATTACCAAGAAACGAAAGTACCTGGTAATTTAGTTGGCGTGCGCGAGCTCTAGTAATTGGTCCAGTATGTATAGCAGCAGGGGCTGTGGGTGTAACAATGGTATTGATGTCCTCATCAATAGTGGCACAAAAATTTAATGCAAAATGTTAGCAAGAGTCAATAATGTTGAAAGAGATTCACAAATTTGCAAGCGAAACAAGTAGACCAATAGCAATGAGAGGTATACGGAAACACACACACGGATAGATAAATGGGGTCGTGCAACCAAGGAATGAGCTCACAATGTGGAGTCCACCAAAACGCTCGTGTTGCACAACTCAAGAGAGACGCTAGCACGATTGCTCAAAAGGCGGATACGACACTTGTGCACAACCTATAAGATGCAAAATGGGTATTCTTTCTATCCCAAGTATGCTATGTATGTATGGTTCCCGGTGTTTCTCTCAAGCATGAGATCACATGATATAGATTTGACAATCTTATGTGCAATGGGTATGATGCTATGGCACTTGCTCACGAGCTCTTTGCTCTCTTTTTGCTTAAAAGCTTTTTTTTTCTATGGCCACTTTTGTACAATGCACAAACCAAGATAGCAATTGTGTATATGCGGGAACAAACTTGAGGCACAATGGATGATATGATACCAATATGATATGGTATGTATGCTATGGAAGGTATGGACCACTAATGTGCACAAGTAACGTTGCCGGCAATACTCAAATGGCTAGTCTCGATAGGTAAGTGACGCAAAATGAGCTAGGGGTTCACAATGCAATTGCAAGGGTATATACAAAGGTGTCATCGAGGTTACCGTCCTTTGCGATGATGAGTGGCGGTGTTCTTGGTGTAGATACCAAGATGATGGAGACTCGTCCCTAAGTAGCCGAAACACCTTAGGAAACGGAAAAACCGCAAACTCAAAATCTCAAATGACAAATCTCAAATGGTGGTAGCGGAAAGCGGTGGTAGTTTTGCACTAGGCAAATGCGGAAGTGGAATGATGGATATACACGTGTCGGAGTTGAAGTTGCCATCCCTAAGTAGCCGAAACACCTTAGGAGACACAAGCCACAACACAAACAAGATCAAAGAACAATTTGGTTAAGTTGGGTTGTCGGAAGTGTATGGTGGGAAGGTTATGTGGAAGTGGTGGCGGTGGTGGTTGATGAAGAAGCAACCGTCCCTAAGTAGCCGAAACACCTTAGGAGACTCAAGTCATTACTCAAACAACCTCAAATGCTATGGGGCACAAAATGGGTTAGGTTGCGGAAGTCGGTGGAGGTAATGCGGATGATATGGTGGAGGGCCTAGGCAAAGATGCCAAAATTCCGAAAAGTTGATGGTGTCAAATGGTGTTGGTGGTATTTTTGTGGGATAGGGGATGTCAATAGCTTCAAAACGAGCTAAAGAACGTCAAAATCGGAGTTCGGATGAATTAGTTATGGACAAAACAAGATTTCAGCCGTGTCAGTTTTCAGTGTAACCGGACATCCGGGAGGAGGTCCAGCTCATCCGGGCTATGTCCGGATGATCCGGGAGGACATCCGGATGATCCGGGTTCGTCAGCGCCGGTTCTGTTTTTCGGGTGCGCGATTTATCCGGACGTCCGGGGGGGCGTCCAGCTGATCCGGGCTTGGTCCGGATGATCCGGGAGAAGGTCCGGATGATCCGGCCAAGTCAACCCACTCGGGATTTGCTCTCGGGGACGAATTTTTTGGGCGGAAATGAATGATTTTCGGGGCAAAATTTGAGGGATTTCGTGGATGGAAGGTGGGGAAACTTGGGGGAAAGCTAGATCCACTTGAAACCAAGCAAATCCATGGATCAAAATCAACAAAACATCATCAAAACCAACAAATCACAAAAAAATTTGGGGCTATTTTTGGTGGGGATTTTCGGATTTTAGGACGAAAGCAACAAAATCAAGCTAGAAAAAGAGGGGTAGGGGCTCCAAAAACGTGATCAACGTGGCTCATGATACCATATGATGTAGGGTGGAACCCTAATTCATCGATCTTTCACGTTTGGAGGGGATCCTACGGAGGAAACACGAAGAACACGCGGAAGCACGAGGGGAAACACGGGGAAAACGAGAGAGAATCACTCAACCAACAAGGATCGATCACACAAGTGCTAGATCAACATACACACACGAGATCCACAAGATACATAGTCAACTAGGGTAAGGATACAAAGGAACCGTTCATCTCCAAGAGGAGGCCTTGAATCCACGAGGGGATCTTCCCATAAAGGGGTCTTGTATCCGAGAGGATCTTCTCCGAAGAGGCCGCGGTCTCTCACGAGGAGGAGATCCGATAGATGAGCGTAGCTCTATTTCTAACTTGAGCTAAATCAACGCTAACCCTCAAAGTGGGGAGGAGGAGGTCTATTTATAGTGCTAAGCCACGAAGGGGTAAGTGAGGGGCGAAGGGTACACGGGCTTCGCCCAAGTCACGCTAGCATGAAAGCGGGTCCGGATGATCCGGATGGTGGCCCGGATGATCCGGGTGTCGGGGGTCCGGATGATCCGGGCGACCGTCCGGATGATCCGGCTTCGTCGGGGGGCTTCTGTAGTCTTCGGCGCCGAGGCCCGGATGATCCGGGGGAGGTTCCGGATGATCCGGCTGGACCCGGATGATCCGGCTGGGTGTCCGGATGATCCGGGCAACTCCAGTGTTCTTCTTCTCCTTTCTTCCGTCTTCTCTTCCATGCTTGGCCTTGGTCCTTGGATCCTCCTTGGTCATCTTGGTTGTACCTGAGTGCATACAAGGTCCACGCATGAGGTAGCAGCCATGTCTCATATGCGGAAAGCGAAGGTTCGAAGAGGAGTGAATTCACCTTGTGTCCGATGGCGCATAGTCGAGGTCTCATCTTATGTATCCTTGGGGCTTGGAGAGTAGTCGGAGTGTACATGGGGATGAACGTGGGATGCTCCGCATCACATGATAGAGGCAGAGGTGTCCCGTCTTTCGATGAGATGGTGGATTTCCCTTTGGTGGAAGTCGACTTTGACGATCCGACTACGAAGGCAGCGAGGGCGCCGCGCCTTTAGCAATCGCTAAACCAACTCCGAGAGGTTATTGACCACGCCGAGCACGATCAACCTGACCACGAGGGTCTATTTCCTGCGAGCAAACGAAGAACAAGCAAGAAACTTGAGATTGCAATCTGGATATTGCGAATATAAGATGAAAGCTTTATTGATCAAGGTGGGGTTCTGTGGCGCTTTGTCTGGTCGTTGAACACAAACGAAATCTGCGAAGTTGCAGCTATGGCGAACTTTTGATCTAAAAACCCAAAGTCCAAACGGTGCCCTAAGGGCTGTATATATGGAGGAAGAGGGGTGAATTTCGTGGCCCTTGGTGGAGGGTCCAAACTAACCCTATCTCTTGTTTCCCCACACATACGGACTCTAAAAATAGCCTATACTAATGTATTTCGAAATTACATGGGCCTGGCCCAATAATAAGGTGACGCAGCACCTAGAATAGCCTATGGACGAATATTATGAAGTGGCATCTTGTATATTTCGCCCAAGGCTTCATGCACTCCTTATGGTGGCTTCAAAGTCCTGAAATCATCACTTGTAACTCCGTTCTTGATCCCCTAGCATGCCATCAACTCCATGTGTGTTCTTGCTCCAATGTTCATCCTTCTCCAAGCTAGGCCCTTCATTTGTAAGCAAAACAAATGTATCCAATTTAGGCAGCATCATATTCTCATGAACATTAGAATCATTACCAAGAAACGAAAGTACCTGGTAATTTAGTTGGCGTGCGCGAGCTCTAGTAATTGGTCCAGTATGTATAGCAGCAGGGGCTGTGGGTGTAACAATGGTATTGATGTCCTCATCATCCTCCCCTTCTTGAAATGAAGTCGTCCTCGACGACAGCTCATCTTCCTCACCCAAATATGGCTTCAAATCTGCAATGTTAAAAGTGGGACTAACCCCAAAATCTGCAGGCAGCTCAAGTTTATATGCATTATCATTTACTTTCTCCAACACCTTAAAGGGACCAGCAGCACGTGGCATTAGCTTTGATTTGCGCAAATCGGGTAATCTATCCTTACATAAATGTAACCAAACAAGATCTCCAGTGCAAACACAACATGTTTTCTACCCTTATCTCCAGCAAGTTTATATTTAGCATTCATACGCTCAATATTTTCCTTAGTTAACTCATGCATTTTAAAATCAATTCAGCACGTTCTTTAGCATCAAAATTAACCTTCTCCGAAGATGGAAGAGGCAATAAATCAATAGGTGCACGAGGTAGGAAACCATACACAATTTCAAAAGGGCACATCTTAGTAGTAGAATGCAATGAACGATTATAAGCAAATTCAATATGAGGCAAGCATTCCTCCCACATTTTCTTATTTTTCTTTAGAACAGCCCTAAGCATAGTAGACAATGTTCTATTGACTACTTCAGTTTGTCCATCAGTTTGGGGGTGACAAGTAGTACTAAAAAGTAGTTTAGTCCCCAACTTAGCCCATAAACATCTCCAAAAGTGGCTAAGAAATTTAGTATCACGATCTGAAACAATAGTATTCGGCACACCATGCAAACGAATAATTTCACGAAAGAACAAATCAGCAACATTGACAGCATCATCGCTTTTATGACATGGTATAAAGTGTGCCATTTTCGAGAATCTATCCACGACAACAAATATGCTATCCCTCCCCTTCTTTGTTCTAGGTAAACCTAAAACAAAGTCCATAGATATATCCTCCCAAGGAACACTAGGTACAGGCAAAGGCATATATAAACCATGAGGATTGAGTCGTGACTTAGCTTTTTGACATGTAGTGCAGCGAGCAATAAAACGCTCAACATCCCGTCTCATCTTTGGCCAAAAGAAATGTGTAGCAAGTACGTCCTCCGTCTTCTTCACGCCAAAGTGTCCCATTAGTCCTCCTCCATGCGCCTCCTGCAACAACAAAAGACGAACGGAGCTAGCTGGAATGCATAGCTTGTTAGAACGAAACACAAATCCATCATTAACGCATTTAACTTGTTCCATGTTCTACCTTCTTTACAATTCTGCAATACATCGCTAAATTCAGCATCATGCACATATTGATCTTTGATGGTCTCCAAACCAAATATTTTAAAGTCAAGTTGTGAAAGCATAGTATAACGACGAGACAATGCATCAGCAATAACATTTTCTTTACCCTTCTTGTGTTTAATGACATAAGGAAAGTCTCAATGAATTCAACCCATTTAGCATGTCTACGATTCAGTTTAGCTTGACTTTTAATATGTTTCAAAGATTCATGATCAGAATGTATAACAAATTCTTTGGGCCATAAATAATGTTGCCATGTTTCTAAAGTCCGAACAAGAGCATATAATTCCTTATCATAAGTAGAGTAATTCAGACTAGGCCCACTCAATTTTTCAGAAAAGTATGCAACAGGTTTGCCATCTTGTAATAACACACCTCCTAATCCAATTCCACTAGCATCACATTCAAGCTCAAAAGTCTTATTAAAATCAGGAAGTTGGAGTAAAGGAGCATGTGTCAACTTAGCTTTCAATACTGTGAAGGCTTCTTCCTGTGCGGTACCCCAAACAAAAGGCACATCCTTCTTTGTAAGCTCGTTGAGAGGTGCAGCAATGGTGCTGAAATCTCTCACAAAACGCCTATAGAAACCAGCGAGGCCAAGGAAACTCCTCACTTGTGTGACCGTTTTGGGCTGCGGCCAACTCTCAATAGCTTCAATCTTGGCTTTATCAACTTCAATTCCCTGTGGAGTAACAACATAGCCAAGAAAAGATACTCGGTCGGTGCAAAAGGTGCACTTCCCAAGGTTACCAAACAAACGTGCATCACGTAGAGCATTAAAAACAGCACGTAAATGTTCCAAATGTTCTTCCAAAGATTTGCTATAAATCAGTATATCATCAAAATAGACTACCACAAATCGTCCAATGAAAGCACGTAAAACTTCGTTCATTAATCTCATGAAAGTACTAGGTGCATTAGTTAACCCAAAAGGCATGACTAACCACTCATATAATCCAAACTTAGTTTTAAATGCTGTTTTCCACTCATCTCCCAATTTCATACGAATTTGATGGTATCCACTACGCAAATCAACTTTGGAGAATATTGTAGAGCCACTCAATTCATCAAGCATATCATCTAGCCTAGGAATAGGGTGACGATAACGAATAGTAATATTATTGATGCCTCTACAATCAACACACATCGTGACGTACCATCCTTTTTCGGCACTAGAATAATAGGAACAGCACAAGGACTAAGGGATTCGCGTATATAACCTTTGTCGAGCAGCTCCTGTACTTGACGCATAATCTCCTTCGTCTCCTCTGGATTGGTACGGTATGGTGCACGGTTGGGTAATGATGCACCGGGAATTAAGTCAATTTGATGCTCAATCCCTCGAATAGGTGGTAATCCCGGTGGCACGTCTTGTGGAAAGACGTCAGCGAACTCCTGCAAAATGTTAGTGACAGCAGGGGGCAAAGAGGAAGGCACGTTGATGCGGAGCATCCTACGGTCATCACCATGTCAAGAGTCCGCTTGGCAAGTGACACGTGCGACCTCTACTTCTCATACATAAAGGTGAATCTTCTCCTTTACACGTGTTCACTTGACCTCTTCGAGGATGGTATACTACTTGACACGCCACCCGTGTGCATGCATAGGTATGGTCGGAACACTACAGACGACGAGGAGGAGTGCAAGCGCCAAGGAACAACTACACCATCCGCAAGAGAAGCATGGAAGAGAAGGAGGAAGAAGCTCCAGCACCTCGCGGTACTACCACGCACCCTCTGTGATACTACCGCTCCCTCCAGCGGTACTACATGGCCAGCAGGAACTACCGCTCCCTACTACCGCTCCACCTACGGTGCACGCGGTACTACCGCTCAACCCAAGCGGTACTACATCATGACCTCATGGTATTATCATTCTGGCACGGTACTACTACGTGCTGCTTTCGCTGAGCGGGCCTAGGGCCCATGTAACCCCCTCTCACTTACTCTTCTTCGTGGATGAAGACTATAAATAGACCACCTCCACCTCCTTTCTAGGGTTAGCAAATATGATAGCTCATTCTTGGGTGAGCTTTGCTCCTACCTCTACTCTTGAGAGAGAGACTACCACTCCCATGGAGTTCAAGACCTCCATGTGAGAAGATCCTGCATGGATATCATCAAGACCCTTTTGGGAAGATCCATCTAGGATATCATCAAGACCTCCTCTTGGAGATGAACCTTACCTTGTATCTTTCCCTTTGTTGTTCATGTACCTAGTGATCTTGTGTGTTTGATTGTCTAGTGGATGTGTGATTTGGACTTGTTCTTGAGTGTTTCCCTCATGATTTCTCTCCGTTCTTCCCGTGTTCATCGTGTTCTCCGTAGGATCCCTCCAAACGTGAAAGATCGACGAATTAGGGTTCCACCCTACATCATTATGGTATCATGAGCCACGTTGATCACGTTTTGGAGCCCCTACCCCGTGTTTTCTAGCTTGATTTTGTTGATTTCGTCCTAAATCCGAAAATCCCCACAAAAATAGCCCCAAAATTTTTGTGATTTGTTGGTTTGATGATGTTTTGTTGATTTTGATCCATGGATTTGCTTGGTTTCGAGTGGATCTAGCATCTCCCAAGTTTCCCCACTTTCCATCCACGAAATCTCTCAATTTTGACCCCGAAATCATCCATTTCCGCCCCAAAATCGCGTCCCGATCCAATCTACGAAAATTCCCGACCCGAGCGGTACTACCGCACCTCCGTGCGGTACTACCGTAACCCGCGCGGTACAAAAAAAAGTCCGGTGCGGTACTACCGCCCCATCAGCGCGGTACTACCGTCCCACGCGCGGTACTAAAAATCCCGAGCGGTACTACCGCACGTGACTGTTTCAGCATTCCGAGTTTCACCGTTTTGCCCATAACTAATTCATCCGAACTCCGATTTTGACGTTCTTTAGCTCGTTTTGAAGCTATTGACATCCCCCTTCCCACAAAAATACTACCAACCTCATTTGACACCATCACATTTGATGAATTTTGGCATCTTTGCCTAGGGCTTCCACCACAACATCCGCATAACCACCACCGACTTCCGCAACCTAACCCATTTTGTTCCTTATAGCATTAGTGGTTGTTTGAGTTGCGATTTGAGTCTCCTAAGGTGTTTAGGCTACTTAGGACGGTTGCTTCTTCATCAACCACCACCACCACCACTTCCACATAACCTTACCCACCATACACTTCCGACTACCCAACTTAACCCAATAGTTGTTTGAGCTTGTTTGAGTTGTGGCTTGTGTCTCCTAAGGTGTTTCGGCTACTTAGGGACCGTGTGCTTACAACTCTTACACCGTGTATAGCCCATCATCCCACTTCCACATTGCCTAGTGCAACACCACCACCGCTTTCCGCTACCACCATTTGTCATTTGAGATTTTGAGTTTGCGGTTTTCCGTTTCCTAAGGTGTTTGACTACTTAGGGACGAGTCTCCATCATCTTGGTATCTACACCAAGAACACCGCCACTCATCATCGCAAAGGACGGTAACATCGACGACACCATTGTATATTTCCTTGCAATTGCATTGTTAACCCCTAGCCCATTTTATTACTTGCCTATCGAGACTAGCCATTTGAGTATTGCCGCAACGTTACTTGTGCACATTAGTGGTCCATAACTTCCATTGCATACATACCATATCATATTGGTATCATATCATCCATTGTGCCTCAAGTTTGTTCCGCATATACACAATTGCTATCTTGGTTTGTGCATTGTACAAAAGTGGCCATAGAAAAAAAAAAAGAAAAAGCTTTTAAGCAAAAGAGAGCAAAGAGCTCGTGAGCAAGTGCCATAGCATCATACCCCATTGCACATAAGATTGTCAAATCTACATCATATGATATCATGCTTGAGAGAAACACCGGAACCATACATACATAGATACTTGGGATAGAAAGAATACCCATTTGCATCTTATAGGTTGTGCACAAGTGTCGTATCCGCCTATTGAGCAATCGTGCTAGCGTCTCTCTTGAGTTGTGCAACACGAGCGTTTTCCGTGGATTCCACATTTTGTGCTCATTCCTTGGTTGCACGACCCCATTTATCTATCCGTGTGTGTGTTTCCGTGTACCTTTCATTGCTATTGGTCCATTTGTTTCACTTGCAAATTTGTGAATCTTTTTCAACATTATTGACTCTTGCTAACATTTTGCATCAAATTTTGTGCCACTATCCTCACCGAGCTCTACCATAAGCCTTTACTTGTAGGTGTGAGTGAACAAGTCCGTACCAATTCCACTATTCTTTCATCTCACATTGAGTGACACGGATACATCCTCAACTTTGGGAAAAGGTAACTTGGTATTGTTTATCTCATTTCCTACTCGAGTCTTGTGATGGATAGGCAAGGCATTTCACTTTCGGTCTACAACAACAACGACGAGTTCGATGCCATGAACAACAACTACGACGCCAAGATGGACAAGCGCATGGAGGAGATCAAGGCCCTCATCAAGTCCTACAAGCGATCTTCCTCATCTTCGAGAAGACGCTCAAGAGCACATCCTTCCGAGCTACCACCTCCGGCAAGATCACATCGGCATCGACACCATCAACAACAAGAACGTGAAGGTCAAGAGCTCAACACCAACAACCGCTCAATGACTTCACCATCTCCTTGGCATCTTCGCCAAGCGACTTCAAGGCATCTTCGCCACGGACATACGGCATCTTCGCCAACAAGAACCTCAAGACTACACTCAAGAGAAGCTACCCAAGCTCAAGTCCATGAGTTCCACGAGCTACTACGACCTCGACAACGACCACAAGATTCCTTTCTATGGGACTCACGAACCCGAGGAGTACCTCGAGTGGGAGCGTTTGATGGACGACTACCTCAAGCTACATCAAGTTCCTCCGAAGATCAAGTGACGTGCGCCACAAGAAACTTCCACGACTACGCATTGGCATGGTGGCTTCACACACCTTGAGTACTACGACATGAGTTGGCCCAAGACGAAGAAAGCTTTGCGGCGAGAGTTTGTGCCTCCAACCTACGGAACAACTTCGGCGCCAATTGGAGAACACTACCCAAGGATCCAAGTCCATCGACAAGTACTTCAAGGAGATGATGATTGCCTTCTGACGAGCAGGCGTGGGCGACCCCATTTCGATGAAGTTCCACTTCATGATGGGATTACAACGACATCTCCAAGACCATCGTCCTCAAGAACTACAAGTCCATCGACGACTACTACATTGGTGCTCTCAAGGCGGACCAAGAACTCATGAAGGCCAAGGCTTCTCCACCCCAAGCAAACTTCACGGCGACCAACTCGACAAGCATGAGGCTAGTACCACCACGATGTCCAAGCCCGACAAGCCCCAAGACGATGCTCCCAAGTGTGACTTCACCGCCATCCCTCTTTGTGGTATTGATGATGCCGAGTCTACTTTGACTATTTTTCAAGACGGTGCGGCGGCGAAATGCGACTACGGAGACTTTCAAGGATCAAGCTTTGGAGGCGAGCGACAAGGTGGCGAGCAAGGATGATGCTTCCATCTTAGGAGGCGAGAGAGATGATGTGCCATCTTCGGCCTTCATCTACGGCGACGGTGATGAGATGATCGAGCATGGGATTTTCCCTTCGGTCATGGAGGAGAGTGATGATGTGCCATCTTCGGCCTTCATCCATGGCGGCATTTACGGCGAGATGGTTGAACATGGGATCTTCCTTCGACCACGGCGACGATGATGACTTGAGTGACTTGTGCCACCATATTGAGAATGAGAGTGACTTCACCACTAGCCCCATATATGATGAGTTGCCACAATTCCCATGTGAGGAGAGCCACAAACCCCACCACTTGAGTGAGATGAGTGACTCCACCATACGTGAGTTTGAGTGCACCTATTTTGAGGGAGTGAGTGAACCACCACATAGAGAGAGTGAGATAGTAGATAGGTCTCGTGAGGCCATTTGCATTTCTAACAACTTGACCTCTACCTCTATTGTGTCTTCTCATTTGGTGCTAGGTCCCATTTATGAAGACGAGCCGATCCTCGACGACTTCGTCCTCCCTTTGGACAAGATGATGGCCATGGTGGAATATGATGCACCCCCCACATGGTTCCATCAAGATGATGATGATGACCACCATTTGGTCTTTCCCACCTCACATACACCACTTGAGTGGAATGACAAAGGTAACAAAGGTGACGGTGATGCTCTAGTCCCACTAGTGGACTTTCTCGAGATTGATTGCTTGCATGATGTTGATCCACCTAGTACCTTGCTTCATTCTAGTATGATTTCCCCATGTGATGATTTGCCCATTTATGATGAGTACGATGATTCTCATGTGGAGTCTATTAGTTGTGATGCCATGTTACATAGGATTTCTTGTGACAATTCTTTAGGTCACGTCATGTTTGCTAATCCGCTTGACTTGTCATATGCTATGCATGAGATCCATCATATGTCTTATTTGCAATCTCTTCATAGTGACTATGCATATGCCATTAAAATAAACCCAATTTGCACATATGGCATAGATGACAAGCCCATGGTTATTGGCATTTGTTTTTCTTGTGATGATATTGATATGCTACCTTTGCATCATTTATCTCATATGCCATGCCATAACCACCTAGCTTCGGATATGCATTGTTTTGGATGTTATCCATTTTCTACATATGATATTTCCGCTATTGCTCATGAGGAGGCCCCCATAGTTTCCTCGTACATTTTAGGAGATTTTGATCCATCCCATTCATTGCATGATCCCAATACTTGTGTGCACCATTTGCTACCCATGAATAAACATGATTTTGATGTGCCATATACTCGTTTGCTCAATTTGTGTCCCCATCGTGTCATACATAATAACTATTCTTTCATGATGGATGACATATTCTTATACCACGCATCAAACTTCTTTGAGCATTGCTTATCTTGTTCTAACTCACACGTGCACATACACATCATGATGGATGATGTGTACATTTACCACGCGCACAATTTCTTTGGTTTGTGTCTCTTTTGTGTAGGTACCCATGAATACTTGTCAACCTCGCAATCCCACGAGTTGACAAAACGAGCTCTTGAGAGCAATGACGATTTGGGATCCAATGGACTATCCTTACCAACGTCCCCTTCGCGCAAGGACTACGCACAACTCCTCTACTTGGCTCTCACACGGCTATGGGCCATTTACCACTTCTCACATTATGCTCATTTTACCGTGTTCACTTTGCATGCTATGCTTGCTTCTATGCCTTTGCCATGCAATTGTGACCCTTGCTTGCATCTACCCATGTTTCATCATTATGCTCCTTCTATGTGTATTTGCATGCTTGGTAGAGATCCTTGTTGCTATTGCCATGTTTATCATGTGCCCCATGCTATTGTCCTCATATCTTGCTTTCATGATTGTGCTATGACATGTGAATTATTCATGCCCACTATTTGCACCAAGGACATGTTTGCCATGATTCATTCTAGTATGTCGATCTTCGCACTACTAGCATATTTGACTTGATTACTATGATTGCTTGTTATGTTGCATCACCCATGTTCCACTACTTGCTTTCTTGGGTTGATGACATATATGCTCATGCCTCTCACATGCGTTGTCTCTTGTGTCATACTTTCTCATCTCATGCGGTTGATGACAACCATCTATATGCTTTACACATGATTCATATTGCTCTGTGTCATATATCTCCATGTGTTGCCTCTCTCATGCTAGATTTGCCATGTATTGAGTGCAACAATGCTTATAGTCTTCCTCATGAGATTGCCCCCATAGCATTCTCACACATGAATGGAGATTTTGACATATTCCTTGTGAAGCATGCTTGTCTTACCTCTTTGCACCATATACCTAGTGCCTTGAATATCGCCATTGTTGCATCATATTATTCATGCACTTGTGCTTCTAATGGTTATGTGCAAGAGAAGAGAACCATCATGATGGATGATGTGTTTATCTACCATGCTTGCACGCTCTTTATTTTGTTGTGTGCATGTGTAGGATACTTGGATTTCGTATCGACTTCCACTTCAAGTGAGTTGACCATTCGAGCTCTTGAGAGCGAGCCTCATGGATTCTTCCACAACTCGCTTCTACACCATACTTCCTACCACTTGGCATTGTGAAGAATGCACAAGGACACACTTTCAAGGTGACATCCTTCTTGAGCTTGGATATTGTGGATCATACTTCATGTGTTGCTTGCACCATTTGCACGCATGTTCGAGATATTGCTTTCTACCATGATTGCCACATTTCCATGCTTCATGACATATATACCTTGTGTGTTGCATCCAATTCTTGGACTACTTGCTACTATCATATGGTTGGTTGCACCAATACCATTTCTTCACATATGCCATGTTCCTTTGCTTGTCACATGATTGACTTGATTGCCTCACACATGTTGAACAATTGCTCTTTCCATTGTGTTGAGTGCTACGATATCTTCACTACACCATATGCACATTATGCTTGGATTGTCTTGCACTTTCCACATGTGTTTAGACATTTCACTATCTTTGGTGTTGTGAATGACTCTTATGCCTACCATAGACCGTTCATTGAGCACTTTATGCATGCTTGCTATGAGCTTGAGGTAGATGCTTGTCCTCTTATCACATATATTTGCATCTTGACCTCCCATTTGCTAGCTTGTTCCCATGATATACTTGATTGTGCTCAATTTATATGCTCAAATGCCATGACACACTTCTTTGTCAAACCATATGCTATGCGTGATGACAACACTTGTTGGGTGAATCACCTCTTGAATGCTTGGTTTTGCTTTAGCGACAACCACATTTGTTTTTCCAAGTGCTTGTTATCTTTGCTAGTTTTGAAGGAATTACAAGACGGTGCGACATTGGAGAGTGCCCTTTTGGAACTACAAGATGACGAATGCTGGGTGATCGTCCACTTCTACACGACGACATCGTCTCTTTCCCATGGTGATTTGGATTTCGATCCGAGGTCGGATCTTTTCCAAGGGGGAGGGGATGATGCGGAGCATCCTACGGTCATCACCATGTCAAGAGTCCGCTTGGCAAGTGACACGTGCGACCTCTACTTCTCATACATAAAGGTGAATCTTCTCCTTTACACGTGTTCACTTGACCTCTTCGAGGATGGTATACTACTTGACACGCCACCCGTGTGCATGCATAGGTATGGTCGGAACACTACAGACGACGAGGAGGAGTGCAAGCGCCAAGGAACAACTACACCATCCGCAAGAGAAGCATGGAAGAGAAGGAGGAAGAAGCTCCAGCACCCTCGCGGTACTACCGCGCACCCTCGCGGTACTACCGCTCCCTCCAGCGGTACTACTGCCACGGCCAGTGAACTACCGCTCCCTACTACCGCTCCACCTACGGTACGCGGTACTACCGCTCAACCCAAGCGGTACTACCGCGGACCCTCGCGGTACTACCGCCCCCTGGCACGGTACTACCGTGCTGCTCGCTGAGAGCGGGCCTAGGGCCCATGTAACCCCCCTCTCACTTACCCCTTCGTGGATGAAGACTATAAATAGACCACCTCCACCTCCTTTCTAGGGTTAGCAAATATGATAGCTCATTCTTAGGTGAGCTTTGCTCCTACCTCTACTCTTGAGAGAGAGAGACTACCACTCCCATGGAGTTCAAGACCTCCATGTGAGAAGATCCTGCGGGATATCATCAAGACCCCTTTTGGGAAGATCCATCTAGGATATCATCAAGACCTCCTCTTGGAGATGAACCTTACCTTGTATCTTTCCCTTTGTTGTTCATGTACCTAGTGATCTTGTGTGTTTGATTGTCTAGTGGATGTGTGATTTGGACTTGTTCTTGAGTGTTTCCCCTTGTGATTTCTCTCCGTTCTTCCCCGTGTTCATCGTGTTCTCCGTAGGATCCCCTCCAAACGTGAAAGATCGACGAATTAGGGTTCCACCCTACATCACACGTCCTCGAATGAAAATAATGCCTCTTTGCACACAAAAGCATAGCAAATAGATTTGCTAAAATCTAGCTCATCAATATCAGATTTGGTGGCAAGTAAACATGCACTTTTCAATTTAATTTCAGAAGCAACAGTAGATGGTTTATTATTAGGCTTCATGTGTTGCTCAAATTCTTTTGCCACAATCTGATTTTCACTCTTATTTTTCTCCTGTTTTGCTTTATTAGATCTATTAATATCATCTTTCAAAATGGACTCAGGAGTCATAGGAAGCAAAGTAATATTTTTATCCTTATGAACAAGAGTATACTGATTGTTTCTACCATGGTGTACAGAATTTTTATCAAATTGCCATGGTCTACCAAGTAACAAGGAACATGCTTGCATAGGTACCACATCACAATCAACATAATCAGCATATGTAGAGATACTAAAATGCACACGAACAGTCGTGTTACCTTAACCTTGCCGCTGTTGTTGAACCATTGTATGTAGTAAGGATGTGGATGTGGTCTTGTGGTGAGAGATAGCTTCTCCACCATCTCCATGCTAGCCAAGTTGTTGCAGCTCCTCCATCTATGATGACGCTAATAGAACGTTCCTTCACAACTCCTTTGTATGGAACAAATTATGCCTCTGATTTTGCTCAGCTTGTGTAACCTGCACACTCAAAACACGTTGAGCAACTAAACATTCATACATGTCAACATCTTCAGCAGCCATGTATTGTGTCTCATGATCAGAATCATCTCCACCGTGTTCCTCATGTGCAATAAGAGCCAAAGTCTCCTCATCATAGTCACTAGCGGACTCATACCCACCATCCTCAGTAGCAATCATCACACGCTGAGATTTGCATTCTCTCGCAAAATGTCCTCTTCCCTTACAACGACGACAAATAATATCACTTGTGTGCCCTGTTGACGCCATGGAAGAAGAAGAGCTCTGTGCAGGTCCGGCAGCTGTGCTCTTGGCAGATAGTGGTGGTTGTGCCTGTTTTCGTGTATCACGGTTGGAGGTGGCACCGGCAGAGGTGCCGGTGTGGCGAAACGTGTGGAAGTAGATGATGCACGTGGTGTCCATGATGAAGGTCGACCTGCGAGAAAAGTTAGTCCGCGCCAATGCCTCGTCGATCCTGCACTTCACGTTCAGCTTTACAAGCAAGATGGAATAAACGAGTGATATTATTATAATCCTTATAGTCTAGAATGGTCTGAATCTCTCTATTTAATCCACCCAGAAAACGTGCAAGCATAGCTTCATTCTCCTCAACAATACCACATCGAATCAAGCCAGTTTGTAATTCCTGATAATATTCTTCTACAGAATTTTTTCCTTGTCTTAAGCGCTGCAATTTTTGAAGTAATTCACGTTGATAATATGGTGGAACCCAACGAGTACGCATAGCAGTTTTCAAAGCAGCCCAAGTAGCTGGAACAGGATATAATCTACAATGTTCAGACCACCAAACACATGCAAAGCTAGTGAAAGCACAAACAGCAGCAGGAACACGTCTCTCCTCAGGATATTGTAAACATGTAAATCGTTGTTCAGTTTCTAACTCCCAAGTAAGATATATATCAGGAACATATCTACCCTCAAATGGTGGAATATTCAATTTCAGTTTAGGGAGATGGTCATGATCTCGTACCTGAGGGGGAGCCCTAACATTGCCATTATTTGCATGTGGACGACCTGGTGGTTGTGGTGCTGGTGGTTGCACGAAGTTCTGATGTTGATCAACCTCCTCCTCGTAATCTCCCACATAATCATCCTCGTCGGTACCAGCAGCAGCAGTAGCAGGAGCCAAAGAAGCACCAATAGCAGTAGCAGCGGCACCAGAATTTTGTCCTGTCTCAATAGGAACACGCTGAGCTCGTCCATACTGATTCGGAAGGGGGCGTAGTTGTTGTCGTTGCAGAGGTGCGATAGGTGCAGCCGGCGGTGGTTGTGGAAAACGCGCGAGCAATTCATCAAACTTGCTATCAAGCTTTGTTTCAAACGTCTTCTCAATGCCATCTATCTTCTCCATGGCCTCGTCAAATCTGTTTACCACATCTTGCACCTGTCCAATCATCATTTGCTGAAACTTATCATGTAGCTGTTTGTTCGTGAGGTTCTCCCAATCAGTCTCGTCGGCTTGTGATCCTGGCATGGTTAGCAGCAAATAGAAACACACAAGAATATGATCCTACAGGCTACGAAGAAGTGGTGGTGGTGTATCACAAACCCGTCAAGCAAATCTCAAATTCTTACCAGTTCTTACCCAGCAGCAGGTGGTGATCGGCAACCGTTGTAGTCAAAACTCTCAAAGCTTGGATATGGCGATTACCAGGGAGAGTCCAACGCACGACGCAGATGTATGTGGAGCTGGGAAGGCTTATAATATGGTAGCAAAAAGGGTCAGCAATAATCAATTCAGAGATGCAAAGTTGAATAAACGCTCAACGACGGTTGCATGTGCTGGTCCTAGGCTAGACCGTGCTAGAGACGCGAGCCTAGAACACCAACAAAATCACGGCGCAACACGTAAACAAGGGAGGAGCACACTCTGAATTTTTTTCTCTTTTAAAGGTTTTTCCCCAAAATTTATAACCTTCCGCCCAATAACCCCGCGTTTTTTAATGTATATCCAAGCTTTGGGTTTTTAAACCTTCCCCAAATTTGGGAAAACTGGTAAAATTTAGATTTGTTAGGGTTTAAAACCCCAACCCTTTTGTATTTGAGTATTTTTTGGGTATTTGGCAACCAGGGGGGGAAATGATTGGGAGAATACAACAAAATAAAAAATTTTTTAAAAAATAAGGCAGTTTAAAAATTTAAGGCCTAGAAATAGATCCATTGGAAAGCCTTGCAAAGCTTTCAATTTGAAATTGCTCTTTCCCCCCCCCCCGGCCGAAGCTCCCTCGTGCACGGTGATCATGACCATCTCCTAAACCGAAATTGAATATTCCACTCATTCGAGGGTAGTAGATATGTTCTATATATATCTATTTGGGGAGTTAGAAATCAACAACGATTTATATGTTTACAATATCCTCGAGGAGACGTGTTCTTTGCCGCCGCTTTTTTGTTCTTTCACTAGCTTTGCACATGTGTTTGGTGGTCCAACATTGTAGATTATATCCTCGCTCCAACATTTGGGCTGCTTTTGAGAACTGCTATGCGCATCATGGTTCCACCATATTATCAACGGAATTACTTCAAAAATTGCAGCGCTTAAGACAAGGAAAAATTCTCGAGAGAAGAATATTATCGTGAATTACAAACCGGGTTTGATTAGATGTGGTATTGTTGGAGGAGAATGAAGCTATGCTTGCACGCTTTCTTCGGGTGGATTAAATAGAGAGATTCGCACTCATTCTAGACTATAAGGATTATAATATCACTCGCTTATTCCATCTTGCTTTTAACGTGCAGGATCTATATCAAAACCATTCTCACACCAACTGTCACAGCCTCCAAACGGTCACACAAGTGAGGAGCCTTTGGCCTCTGGTTTCTATATGCCAGAGATTTCAAGACTTTTACCGCACTTCTCAAATTTAGCCAAGCAAAGAAGGATGTGCTCTTTTGTTTGGGGTACCGCATGAAGAGGCTTTCACGTGTATTGAAAGCTAAGTTGACATGCTCCTTTACTCCAACTTCCTGATTTTAATAAGACTTTGAGCTTGAATGTGATGCTAGTGGAATTGGATTAGAGGTGTGTTATTACAAGATGGCAAAATTGTTGCATACTTTTCTCTAAAAATTGAGTGGGTCAAATTGTTCTGATTTACTTATGATAAAGAATTATATGCTCTTGTTCGACTTTGAAACATGGCAACATTATTTATGGCCCAAAAGAATTTGTTATACATTCTGATCATGAATTTGGAAACACAAAAGTCAAGCTTAAACTGAATCGTAGACATGCTAATGTAAGAATTCATTGAGACTTTCCCTTATGCTCAAACACAAGAAGGTAAAGAAAAATAAAAGCATACGATGCATTGTCTCGTCACACTATGCTTTCATTAACTTGACTTCAAAATATTTGGTTTGAGACTATCAGATCAATATGTGCATGATGCTGATTAAAGATGTATTGCGTAATCAAAGAAGGAAGAACATGGAACAAGTTTGTCGTTAATGATGGATTTGTGTTCCAGGCTAACAAGCTATGTGCATTCCAGCTAGTTCGCTCGCTTTGTTGCGGAGGCGATGAGAGAATTAATGACACTTTGGCGTGAAGAAGACGGACGACGGTTACACATTCTTTTTGGCTAAAGATGAGACGGGATGTTGAGCGCTTTATTGCCGCTGCACTACATGTCAAAAGCTAAGTCACGACTAACTTTCATGGTTTATATATGCCTTTGCCTGCATCGTAGTGTTCCTTGGGATGATATATCTATGGACTTTACTTTAGGTTTACCTAGTAAAGAAGGGAGAGCATATTTGTTGTCGTGATAGATTCTCAAATGGCACACTTTATACCATGTCATAAAAGCGATGATGCCGCCAATGTCATGATTTGTTCTTTCGTGAAATTATTCGCAGGTATTATGTGCCAAATATTATTGTTTCAGATCGTGATACTAAATTTCTTAGCCACTTTTAAAGATGTTTATGGGCCGTTGACTAAACTGCTTTTTTAGTACTACTTGTCACCTCTAAATCGATGGACAACTCAAGTAGTCACGAACATTTGTCTACTATGCTTAGGGCTGTTCTAAAGAAAATAAGAAATGTGGAGAATGCTTGCCTCATATTGAATTTGCTTATAATCGCATTCATTCCTACTAGGCCCTAAAATTAAATGGTAAGGAATTTATTCCCCCAAAAAAATTTGGCAAATGAAAATTTATTTTAAAAAAAATCAGAAATTAAAAAAACATTTTTAATGGTATAAATGTGATTTTGAGAATTTTTTTCAACAAAATCTTTTTTCTTTGTTCGGGTAAACCCAAACAAATCCAAGTATCCCCCGGCCTGGGGGAAAGGAAAAAACCATAATTGAGCGGCTTAGTTTTTGTTAGGCCCACCAAAAACCCTCAAATGCCTATTTTGGAAAAGAAATGGTTCGTTAATTCCTTTTTCCCCAAAGGATTAGTTCCTCCATGGCCCTCCCAAAAAAACCCTAACACACGGAAATAAAGCGTTAGAAAAAAAACCTTAACTTTCTTGTTATGTTCTATTCTTTAAAGAATTCCTAAATTGATACAATTTGTTTTGTTTCAAAAAATATTTTAAAGTAATTTGAAAGATAAAAGGATTTAGCAAGATCAAAAAAATTTTTTTCTTGGTTTTAAACATAAGGGAAAGCTAATAATTCAACCCATTTAATTCTTCTTTTTAGTTGCTTTTTATTTTGCATGTAATTTCGAAATACATTAGTATAGGCTATTTTTAGAGTCCGATGTGGGGAAACAAGAATAGGGTTATTTTACCTGGCCACAATTCACCCCTCTTCCCGATAGAGGCAAAGGTGTCCCGCCTTTTCGATGAGATGGTGGATTTTTGGGGAAGTCGACTTTGACGATCCACCACGAGCGCAGGACGCCCCTTAGCAATCGCAAACCAACTCCAGAGGTTATTGACCCCCGAGCCATCAACCCCACGAGGGCTATTTCCCGAGCAAACGAAGAACAAGCAAGAAATGAGATTGCAACTGATATTGCGAATATAAGATGAAAGCTTTATTGATCAAGGTGGGTGACGCTTTGTCCGGTCTTGAACACAAACGGGCACGGGTTGCAGCTATTAACTTTTGATCTAAACAAAACCAAGTTAAACGGTGCCCTAAGGGCTTATATTTGGAGGAAGGGGTGAATTTGTGGCCCTTGGTGGAGGGGTCCAAAATAACCCATCTCTTGTTTCCCCAACAACGGACTCTAAAATAGCCTATACTAATGTATTTGAAATTACATGGCCCTGGCCCAATAATAAGGTGACGGCCTAGAATAGCCATGGACTAATATTATGAAGGGACTTGTATTTCGTCCAAGGCTTCATGCACTTTATGGGGCTTCAAACCGAATCATCACTTGTAATCCGTTTGACTTCCATGCCATCAACTCCATGTGTTCGCCCAATGTTCATCCTTCTCCAAGCTAGGCCTTCATTTGTAAGCAAAACAAATGTATCCAATTTAGGCAGATCATATTTCATGAACATTAGAATCATTACCAAGAAACCAAAAACCGGAATTTAGTTGGCGGGAGCTCTAGAATTGGTCCAAGATTAAGCCAAGGGCGGTGTAACAATGGTATTGATGTCCCCCCCCCCCCCCCCCCCCCCCCCCCCCCCCCCCCCCCCCCCCCCCCCCCCCCCCCCCCCCCCCCCCCCCCCCCCCCCCCCCCCCCCCCCCCCCCCCCCCCCCCCCCCCCCCCCCCCCCCCCCCCCCCCCCCCCCCCCCCCCCCCCCCCCCCCCCCCCCCCCCCCCCCCCCCCCCCCCCCCCCCCCCCCAAAAAAAAAAAAAAAAAAAAAAAAAAAAAAAAAAAAAAAAAAAAAAAAAAAAAAAAAAAAAAAAAAAAAAAAAAAAAAAAAAAAAAAAAAAAAAAAAAAAAAAAAAAAAAAAAAAAAAAAAAAAAAAAAAAAAAAAAAAAAAAAAAAAAAAAAAAAAAAAAAAAAAAAAAAAAAAAAAAAAAAAAAAAAAAAAAAAAAAAAAAAAAAAAAAAAAAAAAAAAAAAAAAAAAAAAAAAAAAAAAAAAAAAAAAAAAAAAAAAAAAAAAAAAAAAAAAAAGTTTAAAGCGATTTAAAAGACAATGCATCAAGAATAACATTTTCTTTACCCTTCTTGTGTTTAATGACAAAGGGAAAGTCTCAATGAATTCAACCCATTTAGTGTCACATTCAGTTTATTCTTTTAATATGTTTCAAAGATTCATGATCGAATGTATAACAAATTCTTTTGGGCATAAATAATGTTGCCATGTTCTAAAGTTTAACAAGAGCATATAATTTTTATCATAAGTAGAATATCCTTTAGGCCCACTTTTTTTAAAAGTATGCAACAGTTTGCTATCTTGTAATAACACACCTCCTAATCCAATTCCACTAGCATCACATTCAAGCTCAAAAGTCTTATTAAAATCGAAGGGAGAAGGGCATGTGTCAACTTATCTTTCAATATCGTGAAGGCTTCTTCCCAAGGACCCCAAACAAAAGGCACATCCTTCTTTGTAAGCTCATTGAGAGGGCAAATTGTGCTAAAATCTCCAAAACGCCTTAAAACCAAGCCAAGAAAACTCCCATTGTGTGACCCTTTTCAGGCCAACTTCAATAGCTTCAATCTTGGCTTTATCAACTTCAATTCCGGAGTAACAACATAGCCAAGAAAGATACCGGTCGGTAAAAGGTATTCCAAGATTACCAAACCGGCATCAAGAGCATTAAAAAAAAAAAATGTTCCAAATGTTCCCAAAGATTTGCTATAAATCAAGATATCATCAAAATAGACTACCAAAATCGAAGAAAGCACGAAACTTCGCTCATTAGTCTAGGTTGGGATTGTTAACCCAAAAGGCATGACTAACCATTCATAAACCAAACTTAGTTTTAAATGCGTTTTCCATTATCTCCAATTTCATACGAATTTGATGGTATCCACTACGCAAATCAACTTTGGAGAATATTTTGAGCCACTAATTCATCAAGCATATCATCAGCCTAGGAATAGGGTGACGATAACTAATAGTAATATTATTAATGCCTTCACAATCAAACACATACGTGATGTACCATCCTTTTCGCACTAGAATAAAGGAACAGACAAGGACTAAGGGATTCGGATATAACCTTTGTCGAGCAGCCCGATTTGACGACAATCTCCTTCCCTCCTCCGATTGGTACGGATGGCACGGTTGGGTAATGATGCACCGAATTAAGTCAATTTGATGCTCAATCCTAATAGGGGTAATCCGGGAACGCCTTGTGGAAAGACGCCAAAATCCCCGCAAAATGTTAGTGACAGAGGGGCAAGGAGGAAGGCACGCCCTAATGAAAATAATGCCCTTGCACAAAAAGCATAGCAAATAGATTTGCTAAAATCAGCTCATCAATATCGAGGGCAAGTAAAATGCACTTTTCAATTTAATTTCGAAAAAAAGATGGTTTATTATTAGGCTTCATGTGCTCAAATTCTTTTCCACAATCTGATTTTCACTTTATTTTCTCCTGTTTTGCTTTATTATCTATTAATATCATCTTTCAAATGGACTGGGAGTCATAGGAAGCAAAGTAATATTTTTATCCTTATGAACAAGAGTATACATGTTTCACCATGGTGTACGAATTTTATCAAATTGCCATGGTCTACCAAGTAACAAGGAACATGCTTGCATAGGTACCACATCACAATCAACATAATCAAGAATGTAGAGATATAAAATGCACACTAACAGACGTGTTACCTTCACCTTGGCTTTGTTGAACCATTGGTGGTAAGGATTGGATGTGGTCTTGTGGGGAGATAGCTTTCCACCATCTCCATGCTAGCCGTTGTTGCAGCCCCTCCATCTATGATGACGCTAATAGAACGCTCCTTCACAACTCCCTTTGTATGGAACAAATTATGCCTCGATTTTGCTCACGGTAACCGACACTCAAAACACGCTGAGAACAAACATTCATACCCAAGATTTGGTGTATTGTGTCTCATGATCAATCATTCCCCTGTTTCATGTGAAAGAGCCAAAGTCTCCTCATCATAGTCACTAGGACCATACCCACCATCCTCGAGTAATCATCACCGAGATTTGCATTTCCCAAAAATGTCCTCCCCTTACAACCGCAAAATAATATCACGGTGCCCCACGATGGAAGAAGAAGACTGGCCCCGTGTCTTAAGTGGTGGTTGTGTCTTTGTATCACGTTGGAGGGGCACCCAAGGAGGTGATGGTAAAAAGAGATGATGCACGTGGTGTCCAAGGGAAGGTCGACCTGGAAAGTTAGGCCGCCAATGCCCCCGATCCCCTTCACGCTCAGCTTTACAAGCAAGATGGAATAAACGAGGATATTATTATAATCCTTATAGTCTAGAATGGTCCAATCTCTATTTAATCCACCCGTAAAACGAAGCATAGCTTCATTCTCCTCAACAATACCACATCTAATCAAGCCCTTTGTAATTTGATAATATTCTTCTCAAATTTTTACCTTGTCTTAAGCGCTGCAATTTTTGAAGTAATTCACGTTGATAATATGGTGGAACCCAACGAGACGCATAGCAGTTTTCAAAGCAGCCAAGTAGCGGAACAGGATATAATCTACAATGTTCGACCACCAAACACATGCAAAGCTAGTGAAAGCACAAACAGAGCAGAACACGCTCTCCTCGTGATATTGTAAACATGTAAATCGTTGTTCAGTTTCTAACTCCCAAGTAAGATATATATCAGAACATATCTACCCTCAAATGGTGGAATATTCAATTTCAGTTTAGGGAGATGGTCATGATCTCGCACTGAGGGGAGCCCTAACATTGCCATTATTTGCATGTGGACGACTCGGTGGTTGTGGTGTGGTGGTTGCACGAGTTCTGATGTTGATCAACCTCATCCTCGTAATCTTCCACATAATCATCCTCGCGTACCAAGCAGCAGAAGCAGGAGCCAAAGAAGCACCAACAGCAGAAGCAGCCGCACCAGAATTTTGTCCTCGCTCAATAGGAACACGCCGAGCCGGCCCATACCGATTCGAAGGGGCGAGTGTTGTCGCTAGCAGAGGTGCGATAGGTGCAGCCGGCGGTGGTTGTGGAAAACGCACGAGCAATTCATCAAACTTGCTATCAAGCTTTGTTTCAAACGCCTTCTCAATGCCATCTATCTTCCATGGCCTCCAAATCTGTTTACCACATCTTGCACCCGTCCGATCATCATTTGCTCAAACTTATCATGTAGCTGTTTGTTTGTCGTTCTCCCCATCAGCCTCATCGGCCGTGTTCCTGCCATGGTTAGCAGAATAGAAACACACAAGAATATGATCCTACGACTACTAGGAAGTGGTGGTGGTGGGTGGTGGATCACAAACCGGAAGCAAATCTCAAATTCTTACCAGTTCTACCCAAGAAAGGTGGTGATCGGCAACCGCTGAGTCAAAACTCTCAAAGCTTGGCTATAGCGATTACGTGGAGAATCAAACGCACGACGAGATGTATGTGGAGCTGGGAAGGCTTATAATATGGTAGCAAAAGGGTCAGCAATAATCAAATCAGAGATGCAAAGTTGAATAAACGCCAACGACGGATGTGCTGGTCCTAGGCTAGACCGCTAGAGACGCGAGCCCAGAACACTAACAAAATCACGACGCTGCACGTAAACAAAGGAAAAGCACACTCTGAATTTTTTTTCGCTTTTTTTTTTGCGCTTTTTTTTTTTCGCTTTTTTTTTTTTTTTTGAAAATCACTATAATGGCGAGTGTCTCAAAACTCTTCCCAGGTCAAACCGACAGATGGGCACGAAATTTTTCGACCAAATTTTTTTTTTCCGACGTCGACCCAAAAACTGAAACGGGTCAAAAAACTTTCTATAACGGCGATCGCTCAATACGCTTAGAAACACCTAAAAATAGGATAGCCAGAAATTTTTTATCCCGTGCTTTTGGAAAATTTTGGGCCTAAACGGAGGGTGGTTTCCGACTTTTTTTTGGAAACCAACCTCTTCACGGACGGCAAAAGTTTGCTGAATCAAACCTACTCGCATAAGGAAACACGAATCGAAATTAGATGGATCCCGAAAACAAATCTAATATGCAAGGAACTCGGATTGGTGGTGGATATATGGTGGTGGTATATGGCAACGTGGTGGTATATGGCAGCGTAGTGGTATATGGATACGGATTCAAGCGTGGCGATAAGCGGTGGTGGAGGGGCGATGATGATGAAAGGCGGCGGGACAACTTATGACCGTAACTCAAACTCTAAAAGACTAGACTCTAAGACCAAAGAATAGACACGACGATGCAACCGCAAATTCAACAACGCAAATACGTAAAAGATTATGCAAAGGCTCGATGTTCGGATAGGATGAACTAACCCTAATTTTTTTTTGGCTTTTTCGGATGAGGTATGAAGAAATGATCGATCTAAACTACTTAAAACGTAAAATCTCACCGAGCAACCTCGAGCTCGATACTTGATAGAGAATCTTTTCATGAAGGTGGATTTGGGAGTATGACGATCCCACGGCTTAACGTCGCCTAAAATTCCGTGGCCCTAAGGGTTATTTATGGAAAGGAAGAAGAATTGTGGTTTGATAAATAAACTTTTTGTTTCAATACGGACTTGCCTTAACAAAACGGAAATTACATGGGCCCCTGGCCTAATAATAAAAGGGGTGAACCGAGGGCCCCATTTTTCCCCTAGAAAATAGCCCTTTATGAAAACTATAATATTAATGAAAGTTGGCAAAAATCTTGTATATTTCTGTCCAAGGCTTCATGCACTCCTTATGGTGGCTTCAAAGTCCCAAATCATCACTTGTAACTCCGTTTGATCTTCTTCCATGCCATCAACTCCATGTGTGTTCTTGCTCCAATGTTCATCCTTCTCCAAGCTAGGCCCTTCATTTGTGCAAAACAAATGTATCCAATTTAGGCAGCATCATATTCTCATGAAATTAGAATCATTACCAAGAAACAAAGTACCGGTAATTTAGTTGGGCGCGAGCTCTAGTAATTGGTCCAAGATGTATAGCAACAGGGCTGTGGGTGTAACAAAGGTATTGATGTCCTCATCACTTCCTCCATATATACAGCCCTTAGGGCACCGCTTAGACTTGGGTTTTGTTTAGATCAAAAGTTCGCATAGCTGCAACTTCGCAGTATTCGCTTGTGTTCAACAACCGCAAAAGCGCCAGTAACCCCACCTTGATCAATAAAGCTTTCATCTTAAATTCGCAATATCCAGATTGCAATCTCAGCTTGCTTGTTCTTCGCTTGCTCGCAGGAAATAGACCTCGTGGTCGTTGATCGTGTTCGCGGGTCAATAACCTCGAGTTGGTTTAGCGTTCAAGGCCATGTTCTGCGCCGTAGTCATCCAAAGTATTCCACCAAAGTTTAATTCCGCCATCTCATCAAAAGAGGGAAT